>JAAWXA010000035.1:2606700-2654493 GCA_038090715.1 Florisuga fusca | reverse complement strand
ATGCTCAGCTCGGCCGTGCAGAGCTTACACGGACCTTTCCTGCCGGGCGAGAGGGGCTGAGCAGCCGGGCAGACATCTCCTTTGCTGTCCTCTGGGTGCCAGCTGCCCCTTCGGCGCGTCACGGCCCGGGGCGGCAGCGGCGGCGGCTGAGTCAGCGCCCGGCCCCGCTCCCGGGGCTGCCGGACCCACCCTCCGCAGCCCGACTCGGGTTCCCGGGGCTGCACAGCCCGGTCTCCTTCGCAGCCCGGTCTCCTTCGCAGCCCGGTCCCTTTCACAGCCTGCCTGGGGCTCCCGGTTCCGTTCGCAGTCCCGTTCGCACCTCCGGGGCTCCGCAGCTCGGTGCCCCTTGCAGCCCATTTCGCAGTTCTAGTGCTTGGCAGTCCGGTCCCGTTTGCAGCCCAGTTTGTACTCCTGGTGCTGCACAGCCCGGTTACATTTACAGCCCGGTTCGGGCTCCCGGTTCCGTTCCCGAGCCGGCCCCTCTGCCGTTCAGCCCGGGCCCCCGGTGCTTTGTACCCTTCCCTCGGCAGGCGGGTTCGGGGCTCCGGGGCTGCGGTCGCCTGCAGCGGGTTCGTCCCGTCCACAGCCCGGGTCGGGCTCCCGGTCCCGTTCGCAGCCCCGTTTGTACTCCCGGTGCTGCGGCCGCTGTCCCATCCCACTTCCCGGCGTGTTTTTTGCTCCGTTTTACACTCACTGCCTGTGCGGGAGCGGGTGTGCGGGCGCCTGTCCCGCAGAAAGACCCGAGAACAGGGCAATGGGTGCAGTCGTAACCCGGGGCAAGGGAAGGGAGCAGAGAGAAATCTCGGTACCACCGGGTGCTGCAGAGCGGGTTGGGGGCTGCTCGGTTCCCCCTTGAAGGGGGGGATGCTTGTCCCTTAACCCCAGCTACGGCCCCAACCCCAGCCGAGCGCAGACCCCAGTTTAGACAAGACCCCAGCCCAGATCCAGCCCTGACCCCGACCCGACTCCACATCAGCCCCGACCTCATCCAAGCCCCTACCCCAACCCCAAACCAGGCAGGACCACCAGCCCCGACCCTAGCCCCAAACCGGACAGGACCCCCAGCCCCGACCTCAGCCCGGGGGGGCTCTCCGCAAGGGGGCAGGCGAGGGCACAGCCAGGGGGTCGGGCAGGGATGAGCAGGGATGAGCAGGGATGGGCAGGGATGGGCAGGGATGGGCAGGGAGGGGCAGGACACCTGCAAAATCACCATGGGAACGCAGGGCCTGGGGGCATGAGGGGCAGTCCAGGAACCTCATGCCCCTGTTGGGGCTGCCCGCAGGAGGAGGAAGGATACTAGCAGGGATGCAGGCAGCAGCACAGGCAGCAGGGTTGCTTCTGGGGCAGGCAGGGTTCACGGTGCCTGATGAGAAAGTCTGAATCGAAAAAAGCCTCTGAGGATTTACTAGGAAAAAATACAACTTGGATCAAGGTGATGCTTGAATAAGGATCAGGGGAGCCAAAACTTCACCTGCAGCACCCAGAGGCACCACGGGGCCAGCCTGGGCACACAAATCGGTGCATCCTGGTGAGTTTTGTCAGAACAGCTTAGGAAATGGGTGCTGCTGAACTTTTTGTCTCCCCCCAAATGTGGTGTCACCCTTGGACATCAATTTAAACACTTCCCAAAAGTTTATGGAGGAATTGCAGCTGTGGGGCAGGAGGGAGCAGGGGTTTAAACATCCCTGCCTTTGCAGGAAAGCATCTTTCCCAGCAACGGAGACACAAGGACACTTCAGGAAGAGAAAGTGGGACAGTTTCCCGTATTTATTGATCTGTGTGTGCGAGCTGGTGAAGAGGCTTAACAGCCCATTACAAAGCACAAATGTATCACCTGAAAATAATGAAACAAAACCGAATAAAAGATCATTTAATCAAAGCGTTTGATGGAAAACAACAGCAAGAATAGGAAGCACCAACCTCTGGGGGACAAAAAAAATCAAGGATCCCGACTGGTGTTTATTGTTAACCATAAGACTATTAATAGTGCCAGGAATGAGTAAAAATAGCCAGCTGAAAGCCTGGTGAGCAGGTAAAGCCATTTGCTCCCTCTGAAAGGATCGTTGGTGACAGTGAAGGCAGATGCAGACCATGAGGCAGATGATGCTGTGATCCCTGTGAGCCTCAGGGGTGTGGGGGACGGTTGGAGCCACCCCCAAGGAGCAAAGATGGGGATCCTGGGGTGGGTGGAGGAGAGCTGATGGCTGCAGGAGCTGCGGGGTGAGGATGTGGGTGCTGCCTGTGCTGTCTCAGCTCCTCACAGGGTCACACAGAGTCTCCGGAGTGGAGCGTGACGAGGCATTAGGCTGAGACCCCTCAGGAAAGTCACCTTCTGGCAAAAGAAGAGCACATTTGTGGCTGCCAGTGATGGATGATAAAGGAGCCACCTCACTGCAAGGCAAAGCCTTCCCACGGTTATGACTCTTTGAAAAATCACCATCTATTTCTGACCTGACTGAAAATAGCCTGAGTCTGAAGCAGGGGCAGGTAAATCAGCATTTCCCCCATGGCTGTTGCACCGCCTGCGCAGGGCTTGACCCTGCCATTTGCAGAGGTCTTTGCTCCTCTCCCAATTTTGGAGGATACAGCCTCTTGCTCATGCAGCTGCCCAGCACAGTCAGAGCCCCAGGCAGGCTGCTGTGCACGAAATCCAGTGACCACAGACACCTTTAATGGAAATCGAACATCTTCAGCACAAATTAATCTCCCATTTCTTCCCATTTCACTCCCTGTTTGCCCCCTCCCCAGTTTACCAGCCACCTGCCAAGGAACAAAACCCACTCAGCGGCCATGAGCAAGTGTCTGAGGAAAAAGAAATTCCACGAAAGTCACACAAACATTCCGGCAACAGAACATGCAGCTCCCCAGGGTTTGCCTTGGACGAACTGTGCAAGCAGCAAAATAAAGCTCACAGCAGCATCAGCCTCTGCAAAAATGTAGGAAGCAAAATGTACCAGGAGGCTGGAGGGTGCACGGTGCCACCCAGCCTGGGGACAGGTGAGCTGGGGGGGTACTTGGAAAAGAACAATTACATCAGAACATGTCTTTGATTTCTGAGCATGCTGTGGAGCTGGGAAGTATCATCCCCCCCAGGGCTGAGCTGGTCTCGGTTCACAGCTGGGTGCTCCAGGTCCAAATGGTAAAAAAGCCAAGACTGGAAGAGCCATTTGTGCCTTTCCACATCTGCCCAGCACACAGAGACCCCACGGCATCTCCCAGGCCACAGAGAGGAGCACACCCAACACCAGCTCCTTATCTTTGCCACTAAAATGCTTTGTGTCCCACCAAGGGCTTGTTCCCTGCCCAGCAGCATGCAGCATTCCCTGGCTCTGGAGCAACTACACACAGGGAGCCAAGTCTGCTCCCCCGCCTGGCTTTCCTGGCTCCCCAGTTCCTACTTTTCTCCCCCAGAATAGGGACCTGTTCTTGTGACAGTGAAACAGCCCCCTGGGGTGCTGCTCATTAGCCCCTCTCACTAATAAGCAGTGAGGACTGTGCCTTTTCCAGCAGCTGCTGGGGTCTTGTGGGACCCCAAATCCTGCCCTGACTGCTCCTCTTGAATGGGAGAAAGATCAAGGGGCTGGAGGAAGAGGGGGGCATTTGGGTAGGGAATGGAGGCTCCAGATATAGCTCTTGCTTGTCCCCTTGGGGGAAAGTATCTGATTAAATCAAGATGCAGCATCCAAGGCTGCTATTCATTCTCTATATTATTAGCTTGTCTCATTTTATTAAATCCCCTTTAAGGCTTTTCAAAAGGAGCACATAATTCACAACATCTAATTTTTCCCAGATGAGATATGATGCAGAAGTGGCTGCTCTGTCACTGGGGACCAGAGGGGGTGGGTTTATTTGTTTCCTTCCTCCACCCCCTACTTCTTTTGCAACACTTTTAATGTCTTGATTCCTCTTAGCATTTGGGATTTGATTAACAGAGAATTTGAAAGCCTGAGAAATGTCTCAGATCCCCAGTTCCTTGAGACATCCAGGCAAAGGATGGTAAGAGTTCCCTTGGTGATGCCATCCCCAAACCCTGGATGCAGCTCCAGGGGCAGTTTTGTGCCATGCTGTGGCCTCCAGACCTTCTCCATCTGCTCCCCTTTTCCCATCTTTGGTGTTTGATTGCAGAAATAAACTTGCCGAATAAACAGGAATGGGGCTGAGCGCCTGGATCCTGGATCAAAGCTGGGGAAGTGGGGAATTGCTCAGTGCTGTTGCTTTCCTTACTCGTACCAAAAACGTGTTGGATGGACCAAGGTGACATTAACCTGTCAGTGATAACCCCAAGGTGTGTCTGGGCCAGGAAGTCTGTGCAGAACTGGGGTTCCCCAAGATGAGGACACCCAGGTAATCCTCTACTCCCGGTTTCCAGCCCATCTCACACCATCCTCTTCCCTGTGGCTGGCTCAGAGGCAGCAGCCAGCAACCTGCATGGGCAAAATAATTTATTTACTTGTCCTGGACGTGTCCCCGAAGTCCAGCACTTTCTGCTCCTTTCCATACAGCGGCAGCGTCGCTGGGATTAGAGACAAATGTCACCTGTAACCGGAGAGCGACGGCGCTTGGAATATAGGGCACGGGGGAGAGGGAAGCTGGGTGACCCCAGAGGACACTGCGACAGATTTCAGGGGGGTTCCCATGGAAATAGCGGCAGCCGACGGGGTTGTAGGACAAAAATACAAACCCAAGAGGAGACGGGGAGCCGGAGCTGGCAGAGGGAGTTGCAGCCGGTGACAGGGCGTGGAGCCCGGGGGTGTTTCATGGTTTGGATCCTGCACCCGTCCCGGCTGCTTCGACCGCGAGGTGGGGAGAGGCCTGAGGCTGGGTTTGAGGGGTGTTGGGAGGGTTGGGGTAGGCAAGGGCTGAACCCCGCTCGGTGCCCCAATCCAGGCTCCCGGAGGCTCCGGAGGATGCTGAGTCCCCGGCGCAGGAGCAGAGCAGAGCCCGGTCCCGACAGCGCCTTCCCGGGGGAGCTCCGGCTGCTCCGCCCCTCTCCTGCCATCCCGGTTCAGCCAGGAGCCATCCATCAGGAAACAGTTCCCCCCCGAGGAGAAGGCAACATGGAAAAAAGCAGCACATTCCTACCGGTTTTTAATTTATTTTTTTGTTTGTTTGGCTGTTTGTTTTGGAAATAAGATCCAAGGAGGACGCAGTGCTGCGTGGCCAACACTCCGGGCTGTCCCGGGGCATTTTAAAAATTTTTTAGCTTGGAGATGAAAGAAAACAGTCTCCTCACTTTGTCCTCTGGCACATGGCGGGGGCTCGGTGCGTAAAGCCCCCCCGCCGGCGGGAGGGACGGGGTGGGCTGGATGCCGTCTCCTTGCTGTCCCTGGCAGAGGTGATGTGAAGGGCAGGGGACGCGGTGGGCACAAAGGGGCCGCTGATCTCCCAGCCCTGGGGTCATTTTGGAGCATTTCCTGAGCAACCCCAAGAAGGGGGCTGCCTGCATGCATGCACAGACCCATCACCCCCCCCACCCCTGGGCAGGAGCCTCCCAGCAGTTCTCATGCAGCTCCATGGGCTCTGCAGAGCTGGGATGGATCCTGGTCCTGCCCAAGGCACCTGCCTGGGCTCCAGCACTGCGTTTCTTTGTGACCACTTAAAGCCACTAAAGCCCCAAGCCCCGTTTCCCTCCGTATATAAATAAAAAATAGGAAAAGTGCAGACTCAGCAAGCTGGGCCTGGCAGGATCCCAACGGGAGCTGTGGCTCCAGCATTGCCTGGATTCTGTGTTTATTCTCTGGTCCTGGTTAATAATGTTTGTTTGCCACGTAAGGGCTGGTGGCTGTCCTGCCCCTGGGTGAAGGCAGGGCAGTTTTGTTGGGCCAAAGCAAACATGGGTGTGGGGTTACAGATGGTCACAATGGAAGTCAAAGCCTCTGGGGATGTGTTCTTGGCCCTGATGTCCCCAACATCCCATTGCCATCAGGGAACGTAGGCAATTCCCTGAACGAAGCATCCCACGGGCATGGAGCTGATCCCATGTCCTGTGCCCATTGCCCACCTCCAAAAAAATCCTCTGCAGCTTCAAGGGGGGGAGATACATGTGCTGGGAAGCCACATGAGGCCACAGGGAGAAAATCCCGTGTGGGGAATGAGGTTTGGCAGAGGCACTGCTGGGGGCTGTGTGGAGGGACAGGGTGACCCGAGGCAGCAGGGTGCAATGGACTTGGTGACCTGGCTGTCCCCACCAGCCAGGAGTTGAGATTTAACCAGTTTCTCCTTTTCTGGTGTTTGCTCTGGAGACCCATCCAGAACACAAGGGAGGTGTTATCTGTGGCATCTGCACACAGCCTAACGTGAGGCATTTCCCAAGGCTGCAAACAACCCTCCCTGCCAAGCTCAGATGGGCCCAGCAAGCCCCACGCTGGATTTTGAAGTCATGAAGTTCTGAATGTGGACCCATGACCAGATTTCCAGGGATGCCACTTGGTGCTAAGCCCCTCTCTGAGAGCCAGGGAGATGTGCCTATCCATACAGGCACAGTGCTGGGGGTCTGAGGGTGCAGCTCTTTCCTTTGGAGACAGCACAAGTCCCATGTCCTGACCTGGAGGCCATGGGATCCATCCCTGCATCAGTGCAGGATAAGGCCCATCCACAACCAGGATCTGGCCCTGGGGATGGGAAGAAATAGCTCCAACATCATCACTGCTTTGTGCTCAGCCTGAAGGTTCTGTCCCCACCCTCTATAATCTCAAATTCTTAGAAATATTAGGTAACTGGAGAGGAATCCAATTTTTTTTTCCTTGCAGCCAGTCAGGATCTCTTAATCCCTTGTTGTTAAACACTAAAAAAACAATATAAATAATGGTCTCTCCGTGTTCTCCCCGCAGCCCTGGTGAGCAGCACAGCACTGCTGGGAACTGGTCCTGGCCAGGGCCAGCCCTCCTGCCAGAGGGAGAAAGGAAGGCTTGGACCTCACCAGATTGCCTTGAACATCCCCTTCCAGCTCTCAGCTTTGCTTGGGGAAGAGAGAAGACGCCTCAGAAACGACAAATTGCAGCTTTAAGGCAGCCAGAACCAGCTCTGTGAACACAGCCACACGTTAATCTGTGCTGGCTGCTGCAGGAAGAGCTACTAAAACTGGGGATGAATCTGGCATGGTCCCAGAAAACCCCTTCTGCAGTACAAAGGGGACATGGAGCAGTGGGGAAGTGGGAAAGGTCAGGTTTTGAAATGGAGGATGAAGAGGATAAGTTTAGGAAGGTGGTCTTGGCAACAGCACCAAACCCCTGGGCTTCTGGGATGCTGCAGGAGGGGAATCAGCTCTATACACCCATTTTGGGGGGGCTGATGGTGGGGATGGGTGTGATACAACTGAGGTCCCCACAGCCTCATGGCAGGGACAGGGAAAAGGATACATGTTCCCCAGACTGGGAACAAGATGGCACTAATAAAGTGCCATCCACGCTGCGTTCCTGTTAAGAGTGATGCTTCCCAAACAAGCACGTGTCTCTTTGGTAAATACTGATTTCATCTATCAACAAATCTGAATTTATTGACATCAGAGACTTTGAGCCAGGACTGGCAACTCTGACATAAATTGAATAATGCAATGTATCCTCTCCTTGGCGGTTGCTATGGGTACTGGACTGTTTTAGCCTCCTTCTCTAAACATTAACTGTGAAGGGGATGTGGAAACTTACCTAAAAATAAAATACGATGCCCAAGACTTTAAGAAAAAGGTTGTGGAGGTGGCAATAAAAAAAAAATAAAATCCTCATGCAGTGGTTCTGAAGAAGTGAAAGACAAACACGGTGTCTGTGAGCCCAGATGAAGGACAGGGGGAGGTTGGACTGAAAAGAAACCAACACTTTTAATTCCTGGTGAGCAAAGCTCCAAGGGTGAATTACAACATGCAAAAGTAAGAGGAAATTGAACCGTTTCATGGAGGTGACACTGAGAAAAGGGAGGACCCTCTGTGGAGGGGATGATGTGATGCTGAGATGTGGAGCTGCATTCCAGGGGCTTCACACTGCTTTTTTGGGGGGGGCCTTTACAGTTTGTTTCTCAAAACTGTTCTGGGAATCCGTAAACACTGAGCCTGGGTCTGAAGCATCGTCCTTGGGATCTTCCCATTTGGGGCAGGATCCAGCACTGGGCTCTTTGGGACTCCCCAAAGCTGGTGGCAGGGGGGCAGATCTGTACCCAGTGCTGCCCAGTGCAGAAGGCAGAAGCAGCCCCTTTCCCTCCCACCACCCCTGTCAGGCAGTGAAAAATAGCTGGAAGGCACTGGGTGGTGGGGAAAGTAGGACACTCACGTGGATCCTGGGGAAAAGAAGGGGCTGGGTGGGTGTGGAGGGGGCTAGGACACTGATATGGCCAAGGATGGGCTAGCTGCAGGGTGAGGATGAGGACTGAGTCTTCCCCTTGGTCTTCTCCACGATGGGGTTCCTCCACGGGGCAGCTGCCATCCCTCCATCCCATCAGGGGGTGGTTTAGGTTTCAGGCACCTTTCTTGGAGTCTTTGCAAACAGTAAAGAGAGGCTGCAGGGAAACATGCACAGGTGAGAAACCACAGCTCTGCCTTGGGGAAGTTTCCTTCTCCTGGAAAAGAGGAAGGGTAGTGTGGGTTCACAGCAGGTTTTGTTGGGTTTGAGTTTGCTGTAGTTTCCTTTCCTCCTTCTCTAGCTGTGTCCCAATGCCTCAGGGGCTCCTTTGCCTTCTCCAGGTTTTTGTTTGCTTCTCGTGGCTCTTCAGCATCGTTTTAGGTGATCTTCAGGACCAGCTGGAGCTTCCCTGTGCTCAGAGCTTGCTTACAAAAGGCCCCCGGTGTCTCGATTGTTCCTCTGTTTACCTGCCAGTCCAGGGCTGGCAATAAATTACTGCAGATTTCTAATAATTGGTGGCCAAGAAGAGCTTGAGAGGTCCCGTGCCATGTGGCTCTGGGGAGACCATTGCCTTCATGCCAGGAGCTGCAGTGACCTGGGCAATGGGGACAGAAACCTGGGGACAGGGACCTCCAGCTCCTGCAGGGTGCAGCCAGGAGGTGCCACCACACTCGGGGTGGTTCTCTGCTTCCAGTCCTGCAGGGTGCTCAGTTGGCTCATTAAGGGTTGCCAGGCTAATTAGTAGGATACATCTCAGTAGGAAAAGGGGCAATTTGGACAGCGTGGGGACTGGAAAGACACCGTGCCAAGGGAGCCAAGACACTGCTCTGCAAAAGACAAAGAGACATGAGCCTGCTGGGGACCTCAGGGGTGTCACAGCATCGGTGCTGGGGCAGAGGCTCCAGTGCTGCCAAAGCCTCCTCAGCACTCTCTGCTCCTCCAGCCTCTCCAACCAACGTTCTGGGGGATTCCAGGGGTGCATTTACCCCCAAGGAAAGGAGCCTGGGCAGGAACATACACTTTTGCAGAAACCTTTGGCTCCAAAAAGCCATCCCAGGCTGGGGGTGATCGGGCACAAGCCCATGTGCAGAATGCTCCTGGCTGGGGCATGCAGCAGCCTGGAGCAGGGATGTTCCATTTCCCTGAGGGGTGGTGGGGCACACACAGCCTCCTGCACCATCTCTGCCACTCTCTGGAGCACCTGCTGTGGCCAATAGCTGCTTTTTTTCTGCCCAATTTAGCCTAAGCCTGGAGGCTTGAAGCTCCCCAGCAATCTTCCCTCGCACTGACATTCAAAACAATTTGGGGGTTGTGCCAAGACAAAACTGCTGCTGTATAAAGCCTTCCTGCCTGGGTTTTTGCAGAGGTTTGAAGCTCAAATCACTTGAGAAGTGCAGGAAGGGCTCAGGAGGAGCAGGAACAGGCAGGGGCAGGTGGTGCTCCCAGCTCCATCTGACATGCTTGAGGTGGGGGAGCCCAGCAAAGCAGCCCCTCTTGCCAAAATGCCCACCAGCAAACATACCTGGAGCTACTTCTTCTTCACTCCCTTCTGTTTCTGTCGATAGATTTCCTCTGTGAAAGGCCTGTGGTTGGGAGGATGGGAATTTGGGGAGAGATGGGTCAGAGACATAAGAGAAGGGCAAAAGAAGGGGGAAGGATTAAAATCAAGACTACTGTGTGCTCTCCTTTGGGCCCAGAAACTCAGTTCTTCCCAGGCTGGCACAACCTGGGCTATTCCTGTGCCATGATAACCCTTGGCTTGGTCTCTCTGGACCACGGAGCAGCTCCAAGCTGCTCCCACTCAGGACCATCCCTATGCTGAGCAGGATGAGGCTCAGCACATGCTCAGACTTTCCCTGCACACAGACCAGCCTCAGCCCTCCTTGCATCTCCTCCTCCCGTGCAAACACAAAATTCCTTCCACTGCTGAAGTGTAACTGCTCCTTCTGGGAATATTCCTGGGCTGTTCTGTCCCAGGCTGCCAGTCTATTGTGATGCAAAACACCAGAGAAGCCCATTCAAGAAATTACAAAATGCAAGCTCTTCCTGAAGGGTCTCTTGAGGTGATAAACTATGTCCTCTCACTGACTTCCTTATTATTCTTGTATAGACAGAACAATGCAATGGAAAGAGGAAAAAAAAATAAAAATCTCATTTTGATAAAAATAAACAAATGCATAAATGTTCCTAGAACTCAGCAAATAGTTTCAGAGAGGAATCTGCCCATTATCAAAACACCTGAAAAACAATCCTCTGTTTTCCTTCTTCCCTGCTGAATTAATTGGAAAAACCATCTACTTCTGCAGTTCCCTGAAACCTCGGGAATTAAAGCTGGTAGAAATAATTAGAAGCTCTCCAGTTTTGCAGAGCTACTCACCCTTCATAAAGCATTGCAATTGTGTAGGAAATTGCCACTACTGCTGTCAGCAAAAGGCCAGCTGGGCTTGCATGCCTGTTTTGAAAGAGAAGGAAAAGAGCAGGTAAGTACATGGGCTTATGCAAGACCTGATTTAGAAAGTGAAATGAGACGCTGGGCTCCACAAGAGCACTTTCTTGCTCATTAAAAAGAAGCCAACAACAGGGCTTGGGTGTATTTTTTGTTGGAGTTTTTGGTACTTAATGTTAACTGTCTTAGACAGATGTTACTTGGCAAAGACTCTTCCCCAACCTACTTCGGTGACTTCTTTTAAGTCTGATCCCTGCACGTCTCTGCTCAGAGAGCTGCTGCTTTGATGCTAAGTCCTGAGATTATAAAGCTGTTCAATAGCTGAGCAGCTGCTGAGGTACAGCCATGGCTCCCAGCCAGGGCTATAGGGGAAATGCCTGATGTGCACAGAGAGATGGGCCACCGGGGTGAAGAAGACCTGGCAGATGGAGCAGTGGATGGTACCAGAGAGATGAAAACAGGGGCTGAGCCATGCAAGGATGAGGACAGGGAGGGATGCTGAAGAAAGGAGAGGGATGGAGAAGCCCATGCCTGCCCTGCAAAGGGTGTCAGGTGAATGAACACTACACTAAGGCTGGGTGCTGGGGGTTCAGTTCACATTTAAACCCATTTCAAGATGTTTCTGGTCCAGATCTTTTCACCTTCCACAGCCCAACTGAACACTGTCCTTCAGTAAGGGGTCACCAGGCACAGCACAGGGGACCAGTGTCACTCACTGCACTGTCTGGTTAAGGGCAGAGCTGCCTGAGGGCTGTGGATACAATGGGGATGGCCTTATTGCTCCAAGGCTAAAGAACCAGGACCAAAAAATCCCCCAAACCTCCTGCTTTAAAGAAAACTGCCAACACAGGCTGCAAATCTGCACTGCTCGTGTATGAACAGTTCTTTGATGTTTGGCTCAAAAGCATCTGAAGCAGATGCTGGCCAAGGCAGCAGGGGCTTTGCTAAGGCACCAGGATTTCAGCCAGTGGGTTTCAGACCTCAGCCCAGGTGCCAACACCATCCCATGGTGTGAAAATTCCCCCAGGTGAAAGTGGCCACAGGAGCAGCCACTCCCCATTTGCTAACCCAGCACCCAGGAGGTCTGGCCCCATCTTTCCCCATGGCTTTAAGGGTTGCCCTTAATTAGGACACTGCTGATTACCAATAATTGCTGGTCGAAGCTCAGCTCTGAAAGGGGTAGGAGCTGGCTGTCAGCAAAAAAAAGTACTTAGCTGGTCCTTGGTGAGGATAAACATCCCTCAAGCCTTGGGCTGTTGGGAGAACATTCCTTCAGAGGAGAGATACACTGCCTAAACCTGGTGCTGAAGCCAATTTCAGGTACTGCCTGGCCTAATCAGTTCCTGGAGAGACACATACAAATCTTCACCTTTTCACTCTTTACATTTTGCAGTAAGTTTTTCCCTCATTAGGAAGCATCAGGCAACTTCTTCCTTTCCCAACCCCCTGCTATTACATGCTTAGTCATGTCTCCTCCTTGATTCCTATCAGAGAGAACAAATTTGCATGATTGTTTGTTGACAGCAAGACCTCTAATTGCATCATTTGGCTGCAGCTCCAGCTCTGATTTACACAGCCTGTTGCCATGAGTTAAAACACTTCCCTACCAGAGACAGACAAAGCTGTCCCCAAATAACTAATGCCCCATTTGTCTTTTAGGAGAAACGTGGCTGCTCGAGGTGATGAGAAGCATTTGGGTGAGTTGTTTCTCTCCTCTTGTGAGCATGACCAACTTATTTGGCTCACGCAGTTGCAGGGTTGACAATGAGTCAGCCAGGAGGATTTTGTAGTCCTGGCAGGACTTTTTTGGGCTAGGAAATCTGTCTACCCCAACCCTTGTTGCAGCTCCCCATGGCTGGGGACTCACGTCCTTCCCCGCCAGCCTCATGGTGTTGGACACCTGGCTTTGCCCTTTCCTCCTGGAGCTCCTGTTTTCATGGTGACCAGTGGAGGTGCCTTCTCCAGTGTCTTTGGCTGCAGAGCTGCCATTAGATGAGCTGAGGACAGCTGCACTATCCTGCAAGGGAGAAAAGAGCAGCTCTGGCCCCACGCGATGCTGTCACGGTCGGGCTGGAGTCAGGAGGCAAGCTGGCTGGAGTGCTGCCAGGCTCACTTACGTGACGTGGTATGTGCCCTTAGAGATGAAAATGAATCAGTCCTTCAGGCTCTGATGCCATGATATGGAGCGTGATACATCACCAAGGGAGGACAAATATGCTCTACGTTTTTGGTCTGAAATCAGACCCAGACAGCAGACACATTCCTGCGGCATCCAACTCACCGCCATGGAGCTGGGACCTTCGCTCTGGCCTCCAAGGGCAGACACTCAGTGTCTTCTGGAAACCTTGGGACATCCCCAAAAAACCTCAGCAACCTGAGCTGAGACCCCAGGGAAGAAAACCAGCCAAAACCCTAATGGAAAGGGTTGTGCAGAGCTCCCCCAGGGCAGGCAGGCGGTGTCCTGGTGCCGCTTTGCACAGCTCCAGCAATTTGTTAACAGCAATTATTTGTCATGCCTCACTGCCCTTTATGGTGGCAAGCCCTTTAACAAGAAAAAGGAGGCAATCATAGTGTTGTCTTGAGCCTCCTCGAGCTGCTTTTGCCCAGGATGGAAGTGGAAGACCAAAAGACATGTACTCAGTGCAAGGTTGCTGCCCCATGGGGGCCCAAGAAAGATTTCTGTGACAGAAACAGCTCAGGAGGGTTCTCCAAAAGGTTCCTGGAAATAGTTTGATGCTGAACTTAAATAAATCAAAATCTCCTTATAATTCATCTAGGTCAAATTCTTCCCTCTGTAGTGTGGTGGTGGTGCTGGGCAACTGTGGTCCAGAAGGGCTCATCCTGCCCCAGCTCTGCCTCCCACTGCCACCACGTCACTGACAACCCCGTGTCTGATTCTCCTGCCTGGCATTGCTGCAGGAACTCTCCCCAGCTCTTGTGCACCTTTTCTCAAGGGCTGCACCTGATCCAGTGCTGTGTATCTGCCAGGTAGGTGAAAGGCAAGGTGCAGTTAGCTCAATGGAGACAGGACAGAAACCATCAGCTTTCCTTATTACCAGGGTCCACGAAGTGCTGCCCATATGGCTGAAGAAGTGATCAGAAAGTGGCAAAGCACTTAATTTCAGCCACTAAGTAGTAAAGAGGTGGTCACACTCAGGAGCATTAGTGCAAAATATCCAGTGGTAAAGGCCCACAATGTTCTACAGGCTCCTGGTGTAACACAGCCAGGTTTATTTTCCCTCCTGGGTGAATAAATAAGTTGCGATATTAGATGAAAACCACACAAAATTTGTTACATGAAATAGAGTATATTGCTCATTTACTGCTAAATTACAGCCTATTCATTTCCTCCTAAGCAGGCTATTAAGCTGTATTGTATCACACAGGAGTGTTTCGGAAGTGTTATCACCCTGCAGTGGGGGAAAGGGTGTATTGCTTTGTTTTGATTTTTTCAGAGGTAATTACAGGGTCACACTGATCCCCAATATCAGTGTCCCACTCCTGCTGAGTGACACCCAGCATGAATTCAGCCTTGACTGTTGATTTTTCCACGTGTGGAGCCTGCCAAGGACCTCATTCAGCTGCAAAGCATTTGCTGATGCTCCTTCTCCCCAGCACTTGGCTGTTATTTTTCTACCATTAATGCTGAAGATTTTGCATGCACAAAAATAGTCAGGAAGCAAGAAACCATTCCCTTCCTTTTTTTTTTTTTTTTTTTTTTTTTTTTTTTTCACCCCAACTGCCATCACCAAGAGTTTTTTTGGGCCCTGATGTAGCCTGGCACCTTCCACCTGCCCCACACCAGTGCTGTTGGCAGGAGCATGTACTCACATGAGGGACCAGCCCAGGTAGACAGCTGTACTGCCCCAGTACATGGGATTATCCAGGACATTGAAGGGGAAGCTGGTCACTTTTGCCTCCATCAGGATACCAAAGTAATCACCTGCAAAGCAAACAGAAGGTTTTTGATTAAAGTCCATGAAGCTGGGGTTTGCAGGGGCTTTGGCATGCTGGCACCTTCCCTCCCAGGGGCACCTCTGCCAGGGAGGCAGAGCAAAGGCAAATGAAGGGTTTCACTTTGACTTCCACACTGAGAAAACAGCAACAATTAGTTGGCTGTTTACTCCATGTCAAGCAGTTTTTCTGGGCATGGCTCTTTGCCCACGAGGAAGGTTTATGCATTGCAATGAAGCTACAGCAGCCATGTCCCTCATCAGCAGGCAGCTCTTGGGGTCCTGACTGGCTTTTCAATTGAAAAATGCCTGTCTGATGCCATGTGTGGAGAAAGCAAGTGCATAGGATGAAATCCATTTAATGGGGAAATAAGCTCAGTGCACCATAATGGTGTTGTCGAGATGTTATCATCACGACTGCCACCACCAAATGCTCTTTCATTGTCACCCTTAACTCAACAGTTCAGAGAATTTCTCAGAATTTCAGAAAATAGCACCTCTGCCTACAAAACACTCAATTATCAGCATCATGATGATAACAGGTGATTGTCATCTGTAACGAGGAAAGCTTTCAGAACTGTCAGCATCCAACCAGCTTCCTATCTACCTCCAAGTAACCCTTCCACCCTCCTGTAAGGAAGAGAAATGACAAGGAAGGAGATGTTGTGCAGCTTGTCAGCTGCATCTCAAGGGGGTGGGGGGAAAGGGCTGAGATGCCAAGCTCTGATTCCTGCTGGTCTTACTTGCAAGATCACGAAACCCAGCAAGGATTTTGCTCCACATCCACTGCAGAAGACCCAACGTCAATCATCAAGGAGCAGTAAATGGTCCACTGGCCCCAGGAGCTGCCACCACCCTAGTTGTGTTCCCAGCTCTGCTGCCAGCCTGTTCCCTGACCTTGGGCAAGTCTCCTCCATCCCTCCCAGTGCTATTGTGCACCGACCATATCAGTCTTTCTTATAGCACAGAGGGTGGTGAGGAATAGTGTATGGTGAGAAAGTGCTTGGAAATCCAGATAAAAGGCATTACAGGAGTGCAAACTATTCAAGGTTATTATTATTACCTGGATCGTAGCATAATTTCTTTGACCTCACATGGTGCAATAACATTTATTTCTACAGATAAACAGTGCCTGCCCAATTAGACAATGCTTTGGGGCTTTAACTACAGGCCACTAAGTGAGATAATTGCCTGGTATTCACACTATATGTTCTCAGAGTTACTTGGCAATACATCTCCAAGATTGTTCTGGTAGAAAGAACACATCACCCCCCACCACAGCCCATTGCTGTGATTTCTTACGTGTCAAAATGCTTCATTATACCCTGGGAGAGGAACTTTTTGCTCCCCAAAGGGCACTGGAGGTTCACACAAAGCCTTGGCTCCATGGGGCTGGCAGGGGTCTATCTGTGCCCAGCACTGGTGGTGGGGGCTGTGGGACCCTCCAGGAAGGCTCTCAGCAAGCAGGAGCACAGAGCAGCTGGGGGAGCAGGCAGCTTTTGGGATCTAAGCACTACCTCTAAACACAGGCAGTGAAAGGATGACCACCGGAGAGGACCTGCAACACTTCTCAAGTTCAAGCAGGCATTGAGGGAAGGGCCCGTGCACTGGTTTGCACAGCACCAGCCTGGGCATCTCCTGTGCCATCATCCAGCTTCAGACCACAGCCCACTAACAGACTTCAGTCACATCAGATTTACTTGAAATCTTGGTCAGCGCTGGAAGCGGCTGCGCTCGGGTACCAGAGAGATGGGCTCAGACAGGCAAAGCCACTGCTGGGTGCCCTCCAGCCCTCATTTGTGGGGAAATAGGACAAACAGGGCAGGCAGATGGTGCTGAGCCAACGCCTGGATCCCTGGGAGGGCTCGGGGAGGATCACCGGGCAGGGGAGGAGGCTGCCAGGGTGAGGGGCTGCATCCTGCTGCTGCACACAGAGGCTGGGGAGGTGGTGCTGGGCAGGAGGTGGAGTGGCACAGAGAGGCTTGCTGCAGAGCAGTGGCTCCTGTGGCTGCTGCTGCTACACTGTTTAGGGCATGTTCAAGAGACAAAGTGCTCTGCAGCTGCTCCAGAGCTTCAATGTAATGTCAAAGAGGAATCTAACAGGCTGGTTCAGCCCTCGTGGCTTTAGGAAAACAAAGAGCCAAACGCCATTCCAGCAAGTTTTTGAAGTGCTCAGGTGTCAGAGGTTCTCTCAAAACTTCTCTTGAGGTCAGATATTGACACTGAGAAGAAGCTGAATGCTCCCTTCTTGCCAAAGCAGTGCAGCCCTTTGCTGCCTGCAGTCAGAAGTGCTGTCATTCCTGGGGACCCTGCTCATCACAGAGTCAGCACCTCACTACAACCCTGCAGGAAGATGCTGGAAGTCCCCAGTGAGCCCTGAGCCAGAGAACATCTCAAGTGAGAACCTCAGAGACCTGCAAGACCCTTCATCTTCCCCACAGCTGGGAAAGAAACCATGCTGAACAGCATTCTCCATCACTTGGACACATGAAGCTGAGAAGTAAGGATGGATGCTCTGCTGAGCTCCAACTGGACCATGGCTCTGTGGCAGCAGTGGTCCCAAGCCAGTCTGGTTGCACCAACACATGGGCTTGGCACCTCCCACCCTGACTGAGCTCTGCCCTGGTGCCCATCATGCCCTGGGTAGCAGAGAGCTGGCTGCACTCCCTGCTGCATCAAGCCAAGAGCCTCTGCTGGCAGAGAAGATGGAGCAGAAGAGCCCAATAAGGACCACTAACACCTGCCTCTCCCCAGCCCCAGGGGACACAGAAGGGGGACAGGGCCACTCTCAGTGCTTACGCTCAGCCTGACTCACTTGTTTGCTGTTCCCCAGCGGTTCAAGTCCAGTGGATCCTCCTGGTGGGATGAATCAGGCTTTACGTAACCAACCCCCGACCTGGCTGAACTTCAGGAGCATTCAAGCAGCTCCTGCTGGCGGGTACTCCTCTGCCCAGCCTCCCCAGACACACCTTCACAGGCACTGCATCCTTCCTGGGGGCTGCGGGTGATTTTGGAGGATGCCAGTGCCTGGTACTGGGGGGCCAGGGGTGTGCCAGGGGGTCAGGAACTGGGGCTGCAGAGATGGAAGGGTGGGGGCACACATTCAGGAGTGCTGAGCTCTATTTCTGGTGGCAGGATCTTGGCCAACTCAACACGTTTCTTTGCAACTCCACTTGAAACCAGGAAGGTTTATTACCTCCCTCTCTTCTTCCTGCCGACACTACAGGAACTAATTGAATTTGGTTTGTAAAGCACTTGCAAAAGCACAGCCTAAACAGAGTGTCAGAGCTGGGGCTGTGATTATTCCAGCCAGCAGGAGCTGCCCCTTTCCTTCGTTATTTATTGTTTCTGTCTCTATTTTATTTTTATGAATTCCATGCATACCAGCATGTTTTTCAAGTCAACAAGGCTAACAGAATTACTCTCTAAATGGGAAAGCAGGCACAGTGGAAAATGCCTCCTGCCATAAAGCAGCAGATAAAAGAATCTGTCAACGAACATCAGGTTTGTTGCAGAGGGAGGAGAAAAGGAGATGTCAGTGCATGGGTGGGGGGCTCAGAG
This sequence comes from Florisuga fusca, assembly GCA_038090715.1. Taxonomy (NCBI): domain Eukaryota; kingdom Metazoa; phylum Chordata; class Aves; order Apodiformes; family Trochilidae; genus Florisuga; species Florisuga fusca. The sequence goes on along the minus strand of JAAWXA010000035.1, from coordinate 2,636,206 downwards.
CAAGGCTGCCAGACAGCTTGCACCTGGTGCTGACCTGCACAAGGGGTCTGCACTTGGGATCCCTTTGGTGGAGGGCATTTGGACTTTCAGATGGATCAACTGCTTTCCAAAACTCCAGGCTTGAAGCTGAAGGGGATGAGACTCTAAAACCACTGCACCACCTTCTCCTTGAGAGGTAAAGGCATGGTTAAGTCTCACTTTAGTATCAGAAAACCAAGACCAAATCTAACAGCCCTGAGGACAAGGATGAGGACTCTGCCCTAACAAAAGACCCCTGCAAGGATTAAATGCACTTTCTGCTTAAGCTGTTGAATTTCTAGTGCTTACCTAGGAATGTTCCAATGAATCCCAGTGCTAAGAAGCTGGAGATGACAAACAAGGTCCCTACAGCCAAGATGGCCAAGCCTGAATAATAGGCCCAGTGGCAGTCCAAACCCTCCAGCTTTGGCTGGCTCTTCATGGCTTCTGTGAAGCTGTCAGAGAAAAGACAAGGGCTGTTAAAAGCAGTGACTCATTACCAACATCACCCAACTCTCCCTGGGAGATTCAGAGCTTTGGGAAAGAATGCTGCTGAGGAGGACCCTCCACTGGGTCCCTTTTTCCACCTAGAACTACTCAGCCTCCCAGCAGAAGCAGCAAGGAGCCAAAGCCTTGGGAGCAGACAGGGCTTGACCTGAAGCAGCTACTTCTACGTGCAACCCTTGCCCACTGCTGGAAAAAACAACCCCACTAAACTGCAATATCAAAAGCCTGGCCCTGCTCACCAAACCCCAGGTTTCATCATGACCAGAAGCTCTGGGAAAGATGCCCTTGGAAATGCTGGAGGCTGCAATGCCTCAACACAGGACTTGAAGGGCTGGGAACAATCATCTGGGTTCTCCAGTGCCCACCCCTGTTACTCTCCATCAAAATATTTTTCAGCTTTCATGTGTTAGCCACGTGCCCAGGAGTGATTCATGGCTTAAGCCTGACAGTCAGGGGGAGGATTAGGAGGGTGAAAGGAAAATACTAGGGACACATATTTTCAAGTGAGAACTCAGCTTCTCTACTCCGGGCTTGTTCAGGCATTTCAGATCTGACTTGCCAAATACTTGTTTGGGAGTGGAATAAATTGTGACCTCTCCTTCCAGCCCCCTGCACTTTGCCCAGAGCAGGGATTGGCATGCTCAGCATCTTGAATATCTCTGACATAAATGTATGACTGTGAAGGGGACAACACCACGATAAAAAAAAAATAAAAATAAAATCCCATTAATAAAAGCAAGAAGAGATAAGACACCCCCAGAGCCATACGCACTGCTTCTCCACATGTTCCTGACACATGAGGTAGGAAACTTGGAGACTTTTTTTAATGAGCACCCTGGAGGCTGGAATTCAAGTAGAATAACAGCTCTCCTCTACCTCCACCCATGCTGCCTGCCAGGGACAGGGCAGAAGAGCTGCTCCTGCCCATACTCCCAGGCTCCTCATCTAGGAAAGTGCTTCCATGACATCACCTGCAGGGCTTGGGGTAGTTTTTTTTTTCCCTGATGTCCAGCTTGCCCGAGCTCTGCAAATCCCTGAATTTTCTCTGTTGCCCAAATGAAAGCTGTGAGAGACAATCCTGCCTGCCTGGCTGATGGACAAGCAGCTGGAAACACACCTTCCAAAGATGAGATGGCAAGTTACATGCAGCAAGGAAAGTCCAGGATTCTTAAACCCCACAGTTTAGGGATGTGGATGATATTTTCTGTTGTCCTTGGAGTCTGTTTTAATAAGGTTTCTACTGGGTTAATAAGGGTTCTACTGCACTGAGCTGGAACCTGCCTGGATTCCAGCACTCAGCAAAGGGGCAGGAGAGCAAAGAGAGGGACAGATGAAGCACAGAAGCTGCTGCCTGCTCCAGATGAACCAGGTTCATGATCTTTTATGTCCTTGAGGCTCCTCTATCCTATGTTGAGTGACCTGACTTGGCCTTGGAGAAGAGAACAACAAAGGTGGCTTCAAGAATATGAACTGGCTGACTGGGAATCAGCCTCCAAGTTTTGCAACTGGCACCTGACGTGGTTTGTTTTGGCAAAGCCATCTCCCCTGTTCCAGATGATCCCATCCTTCCTTTTCATGGTTGGATAGGCCAGCATTAGTTATCCTCATCAGCATGTCTCACTTGGTCCCCTGCTGTTTGGCTTACAGCTAGAAAAGGAGGTGTTTGCATGGAGATAATGGACTGCCTTTCCCTCTAGTAATGTTTTATATCTTCCTAAACACACTCTCTATTTGCATTAAACATGATGCGCACAGGAGTTTTCAGAATTGGTAAATAAACCTTTTAAGCATTTATGATGCTGGGCCATGACAAGCAGCACAAAGTCATCAATTATTCTGCCACCCGTGACTGCTCCTTAGTGATGGGGGGAGCCTCCTCCTCCTCCTCCTCCCTGGCAGAGGGAGGACAAGGTGTCTTCCATCTCCCTTGCTAAGGGAGCTCATTGTACAACCAGTCTGTCATGAAACCAGTCCCTTCCACCATGTGCTCTTGAGTCACGTTGGCTACAGAATTTATTTCTGGCTGCACAACAAGGCAGCGTCCCAGCTCGACACCCAAGAGGACACCAATTAAAGCCACTCTTTGTCCCAGTACCTGGAACTGCTTTTATGTGCCGAGCAGAGCGATTGCCATGGTGAGGAGCATCCCCTGAACCAGTGCAGGGGAGGGCTGGGTGGGCTGCGACCTACTTTAACCAGACAGCCAGCTGCTATCACAAGGATGCTGCCCATCAGGGGGGGCCTGGAAGGTGCCCCCAGTTTTGGCAAATGGGAACTGAGAAAATGGGACCCTCCCCAGACATTTTTCCACACATGCCAGGGTGAAGCATGACAATACAGGCAGCTGTTTCTCTATCCCAGCAGGAAAAAAGAAGCAAATCCATCCATGCTCTGGATTCTGCCAATTTAGGCAGGTTCTGGGGAGCAGCCATGGTGGGGTTTTGCATGGGGAGGCCAAGGCAGGGGGTCACATTCTGCTTCATCCTTCCCAAAGCAGAGATGTGCTTGCTCAGACACTCAGTTCCCACTGCACATGGGAATCTTCACTATGGGAATCTTGGAATGGAAAGGACCTTTAAAGAGCATCAAGTCCAACACCCCTGCAGAGAGCAGGGACATTTTCAACTAGCTCCAGCTGCTCTAACCTTACCTTGAATATTTCCAGGAAGAGGGCATCTCAAAGCCCTCTGGACAACCCGAGACAGTGTTTCACCACACTCATGGTAAAAAAATGCTCCCTTAAAGTCTGAATCCACTCACTTTTGGTCTACAACACGAACTGGACTACTACTCAAAATGCTAGTAAAGCATGGGGATGGAGATGTCATGCAGGGGGCTTGCAGGAAGAAACCAGGAGTGAGGGAAATCAGCTGCTGGTCCTCTCACAGGGACACAGGACCAAGTTGGCACAAACAGGCACTGATTCATTCAACCAGACAACAGTGATTGCAACACCAGAAAACTTACCAACCCCAAAACATACCCCCAAAGGCTGCATGAAGCAAACTTGAAAACATCGTACTAAGCAAAAACTGAGATTTTTAGGTCTCTGGGACTCTCTCAGAGGTCCACAGCAAGAGTATTTTGTAATCCCTTTTTCACAAAGGAGGGCAAAGAACTCATCCAGCAAACTGGGTCACTGCTGGGAGCAGCCCAGCAGTGCTCTCTTCACCCGATCCCAAATACTAGCCCAGAAATTGGGGCTGGCAAATGCAATTGGGGGAGAACTGGGCCAGCAGCTGGGCAAGCAGGGAGGAAGCAGCGGTGGGGCAGGCAGCCAGGGTCTGGGATTGCTGTCCCATCAGGGACATCCGTCTGTCCTCCACCCCTGAGGTTTTGTTCCTCTACAGCAAAAGGAGGCAATGGGGCTAAAACTGTTTGGGGGTGCCCAGCAGCACGTATTACAACAAAAGATCTTGTTCTTTTGAAAAAAGCTACAGCAATGACACTAAAACCATCCTGCCGAGACCACCAGCAGTTGTTAGCCCAATCATCATCTTCACAGCTTCTTCTGCCAATAATGACTTTGCTTTTCTGCCAGCTACAGAGTATGTGTTATTTAGGTCAGTTGGGGGCTGTGGCTGGCTCTCCCCCTGCCTTGCATCTCAGCTACCTGGTTTTCTCATCCCAATGCCCAGCAGCCACGCCAGCAGGGACAGGAGGTGCTGGGGCTGCCTGGGGCTTTTCCCAGCCAGCCATCAGGTTCCTGGCAGCATTGCTTAGAGGGGTCAGTGGCTCCTTCAGGACACACTCAATTCCCAGCATCAAAATTGGTGGTTTTTGCACAAAAGGCTACGTGGTTGTCAGATTGACATCATTTACACCATGCTTGTTCATGGCACAAGCTCACAAAAATAAAGAGCATTGAGCATAAAGGCAAGAAGAACTCCCAGGCAATGACAAACAATCCCTTCCCTGGGCAAAATCCCATCCCAGGGTGGATTTTCTTGGAAGCATCAGCTCCAAGCAAGAAGCCCAGCCGTGCTGGAGGCAATACCCAGCAGGTGGCATCCATAAAGGACTTCACAGCAGTAGGAGCACATTGCCAAAGGTGCTGCTCTCCCTCAGCATCTCCAGGGCTCACTTCCATGGAAGGCACCACAGCCCTGGGAACCCTCAGGGTGGGTTAGATGACCTCTGAAGGTCCCTTTAATCCAAACCATTCATCATCCTGTGATATGCAAACCCTCCCACGCAGGATGCGCATGTGGGTGTTACCTTTACAGCTCAAACACTCCAAGTCCCTTAAGGTGAGAAATTCAGAAGCTCCTCATGTACAAAACCCATCTCAGGGCAGGGGGAAGTTTGCCAGGGTGTGCAAAAGGGAGGGCAGGAGGGCTTGGAAGCAGCACAGATGGCTCATTGTAGAGCTGCTGCAATGAGGGAAAGATCTCAGCAGCATGGCAGGGCAGGAGAAAGTGACACTGGATGGAAGCCTGGAGGACAGCCAAGGTTGTCATGTCCCATGTCACACAGATAACAGTCATAAACCGTTGGGGTAACCCACAGGGTGCAGACAGTTCAAAGGTTCAGGAATTGTTTTTTGCAGATAAGAGCCTCAGTGATGGAACTTCCCTGCTTCTTGCAGAAAGAAGAGGGCTGTAATGAAAATAATCATTGCACCAAATAAATTAAGGATGCTTGTCTTGTGCAGTCAACTAAGCAGGTTTCCCCCTGGTCACAGGTCACTCTGGATTGCTTCTCAGAAGCCAAGCAATGCTTATAATGAAGCTCAGAGTTGGGAAGCACCTAATTGCTAATATGAGTGTGAGACATTCCTCTTTTTCCACCCAAGGTGTCCCTTCAGAGCACAGTTTGCATGAGGACATCCCGGTGCTGAATCAGGAACAGGACCATGGCAGAGCCCTGCCTGGGGTGGGCGGTGGAGCAGCCTCACAGCCCAGCTCCTGTCTGTTTGCAACCAAAATCCCAACCCACTCCCAAAGTTTCTGTCTGATCTGCCCTCCCCTCTCCCGCCCCCAGCTTGGAGCCTTTCAAAAAAGCCCAGCTGTGAAAAAGGAAGGAGGGTGTTTAAAAAAACAAAAGAGACATCCCGTGGGCTCTTCAATCGCTCTCCCCCCCGCCCACAGAAAAAGTCTCCAAAGAATGCAGAGAGGAGTTTGAAAGGCTGGATTACAGCACTGGAGGTGGAAGGACCCCCGAGGCTGCCTTTCCCCTCGCTATCAGCAGCCTGCTCGCCCTGCCCCAGCAACCCCCAAGCTCAGGCTCTGCTGCTGGATTGCCTCTGCAGGGCTGGGGAGTGAGATCTCTGCTTTCACCCCAACACTTGGGCAGGAGTGACTCAGAAAATAAAATCAAGGGAAAAAGCAAACCAGCCAGAGCAGATGAGACATGTCCCTCCCGACATCGCTGGCCACCCTGATGAGAGCCCGTGTTGTGTGACTCACAAACTCCTCCCTGACCAACCAAAGCCCAGCTTGGACCTGGCCAATATTTTTATGCAAGGGGCAGGATGAATCCTTCTGAAACATTAATACCTCTCCAGGCTTGAGCAATAAGCCCCAGGCAGCTCTGGAGAGCACACTGAGCTGGGAATGGAGGCAAAGAGTCTCTCCAGCAGTTGCTGCTCTGATGACCACCCTGAAATCCTCTCATCACTCTCACAGGTAGGAGCTTTTCTTGCTTAACAGCCTCCAGAGCCTGCTAGCCACCACTCAAGCCAAAATCATCCCCAAGGAAAGGCAAGGGAATAAGCCAACCATATTGAAACACCTGGGCAACATAAGCTTCACACTGCAAGCATCTGAAATGGCCTCACCCCATCAGGGTGGGCTGATCTCTCATCTGTGTTCTGCTGGGGCCATGCTGCCCTATCTTCTAGAGCCTCTCCTCTAAACCCAAGGTCCAAACAGGGCTTTTCCAGCCCTTACTGGGCTTGACCTGACTGTTTCCTTCAGGGCCCAGCTCACAGACTATGCAGACAGAGCCACCCACAAGCCCCACAGCACTGAAACTCATGACATAGGGCAGAGCCAGCACAGCCAGCTATGCCAGCACTGGCAGGCACAGGGGGTCTGCAGGGGAAAAGCATAGTGCTGGGGCAGATGAGGTCTCTGTGGTGCTCCCAGCAGTTCCCCATCTCTGCTTCACTGAACCAGAAGCCAACAGGACCACTAGGAACAGTGACTATCCCTCCATCAGCTGTGGTTTTAATTAAAGGCAGAGACAAGGCTATGCACTGCTTCCCAGACAACAAGTGACTGTGTCATTTGTGCAAGAGGCTGTCGAGACATTCCCAAGTGAAATTCAAGCCTGCTGTGTCACTGAGACATCAGCAGAGCATGCTCCTGCCCTCTGCATTGCCTGCATTCAATTACAGCCCCATTCATTGCAAGCTTTCTTACAGTTTCTGCAAAAAGCAGCAGCTGGGAGAAACGAAGAAGGGCAAGGGCAGATCTTGGTGTCACTTCCAGGAAGGCAAAGCTCTTAAATACATGTGTGAATTCCAACCTGAGATGTCTGCACCTGGGAAATTACCCCAAGTACTAAACAACCCATTAGCTCTGACCCTGGCATAATTGAATCTGGGAATTCAGTAAGAGTGTCTCTCTCCAAGCAGCACTGAAGATAAAGCCTAGCAGATCACAGATAAATTGCTGGCATTGAGGAAATCTGCTGCTGTAAACCTCTCTGCTGCACTCAGAATGTCAAAGGACATATTCCCGTGGTGTATGATGTATCAGCCAGACAATACTATTAGCTAGCACAGGTGGTATTTAAAGAGATTACAGCTAAGAGTTTAGAGAGACTGCTTGCTAAGTGCACAGATAATCCTGCTCTTCCACACAGGAAGCTGCAGCTTCTTAAAAATAGGTTTAATTTTGCTTATAACTTTAAAGAGGAAAAAAAAATAAAATTAAAAATCTGCTGTTGCTTATGATCCATCCTGTGCAAACAGCCCTCCCTTCACCTGGGCTGGCAAGCACTCCCAAGAAGCAGAGCAAGGAAAGCTGCCACCCTCAGTGGCTGTCAACTCTGATGAGATTGGCCAGGCTGCTATGTCCCTCATCTTTGTGGCAACTCCAGGAGTAAATCTGCTGCTGGCCCAAGTTATCCAACCACATCCAAACAAGGGGCTGGATGCAGTGCTGCAGAGTAAATATCCCTCATCCCCCCAACCCTGCAGGGACATTTCTCTGCAAGGCTGCACAGCAGAGGGGTTTGTTCCTTACCAGTGGCTCCTCACACCATTAAGGACCAGGATAATGGCACCCAGACAGTAGCAGGCAGTACGTGGAGAGCCGAAGATTTGGCTGAGGGCTTGGGTTTTGTGCTCCCATCTGGCTACCTGAAGACACAACAGAAAACAAAGCAGCTCATTTGGTGGTCCCCAAGCCAGCACAACCAACAAAACCCCTGCATGTTGCACTCTGGTATTGCTCTCCTGGAAGGAAAACAAATCCCTGAGTAGCAGACAGGCCATGGGGACACCCAGCTCTCAGTAACAGATAAGGACAAATTTTTTAGTCTGTAGTGATGGGACAAGGGCTAATGGTTCTAAACTAAAAGAGGGGAGATTTAGATTAGAGAAAAAGAAATTTTTTACAGTGAGGTTGGTGGGAAACTGGCCCAGGTTGCTCAGAGAGGTCATAAGTGTCCTATCCCTGGAAACATTCAAGGTTAGGCTGGGGCTCTGAGCAACCTGATCTAGTTGAAGATGCCCCTGCCCATTGTTGGGAGGTGGGGCTAGATGATCTGTAAAGGTACCTTCTAACCCAACCTATTCTATGTTTCTGTAATTTTCTGGACTCTATCATGTCCTACATCCAGCCACAGAGATCATACCTGGCAGGAAGAATCCTTCTATGCTCACTTCCAGAAAGGTTTGCAATTGGTCCTCCAAAGTCCCCTCAGCTCAGCCCTACCAGCTTGGCCTAGAGAACTGCTTCCACTTCTATAGGCTGACCCAGCCAGCCTTCATTAGCACTCAGCAATTACAGCCATTAAGGGCTCATCTGCAGTCCTCACCCATCTCTGCACAGCCAACTCAAGGCCATCCAGCATGCCAGACAGCCCAGGTCTCCAATGGGCACAGGCAGCATCTCCAGAAAACCATCAGCATCCTTTACAGCACGCTTGTCTCTGGCTGGAGTCTGAAACTCCATGTTCTTTAGAAGCTGATGGGCCCCTGCCCAAAACACCTCACAGGCTGGAGATGCTCCCAAAATCTACAGGACTCCATCTACCCCAGGACCTTCACTCCCAAGCCAATGAAAATCCTTACAGCTACTCTATCTCCTGCCTTCCTTCTATCCCTCAGAAAGCTGTCACTGTGTTTATTGCCTCTTTTAGGCTCCATTTTCAGGTGCCAAATCTGGGGGTTGGATCAGACCCTGAATTCAAGCCATGCAGAGCACGCCTGGGCAATGAGGTGGGTGGGGAGTCAGCAGAACATCTCGCCACCAATTTGCTTCTCAGACATGGCTGGCACTTCATTAGCTCTGAGTGCACTTCCCTCCCTCGCATGGAACCTGGGCAGCTTTTGGGAGGCACCTGCAGCTCAGCTCTTCATCTGCTCTGGATGCATTTGGTCGTTTATTGGTTTGATTTGAGGAGCAAAAGGCAGCTTTGCAAGTCCTGCTTTCTTCCCGAGGCTGCTGGAGAAGCACAAAGTGCTGCTGGCAGAGGGGGATTGCTGGCTTGGGGAGGGGAGAGAGATGGAAAACTCTGATAAGCAGGGCACTGATTTCACATGCTGAGAGCTGATTCAATTAGTTATGCAATGATTGCTCTGAAATTACAAATCCACTCATGACAGAAAGAGCCGCTTCGCTGCCTTTTTTTTCTGGCTGGTATAAATAGTTTGTATTCTAAATTGAATTTAAAACACTCTGCGTCATGCTGCTGCTAAAATGGGAGCTGCTGGTTGAGTGCTGGGAGAGAAAGAAATGTATAGGGTGAGTTACCACCTTTGGGAAGCAAAAAGAAGTGACCACATAGGTGACTGAGTCACAGATGGAAAAAACCAGCCACGTGCCAGTTACTGTACCAACTTCCTAATTCCCTGGACATGTTTCTGGTGGCATTTGCATGGATGGCAGCTCCTGGCTCCTTTGGAGAGCTTCACAAAACACATCAGGCAGAGCTGAAGCTGAAAGGAAAGGCAGCACTGCTGGGATCAGAGGAGAGACATTGAGGCAGCCCTGGAATTACCCTCACCTTTAGAAAAATCCACATCTGGGCAGCAGGGGGGTCAGGGGACACATTTCTGAGCCCTCCAGGGCAGCAGCTGGTTTGGCTGAGTTTGGGATCACTCCCAGCACAGCCCCAGCTCCTGCTGACTGCCCACCTGGGACAGAGATGCCAACTTTTATTTATCTGTCACAGCCTTCAGATGGGACCCTGGGCTCCTTCCTGAGCCCGACGGAGTCATCCCAAGCCAGCATGGGGCTGGAAGTGGCAGCACCCACCAAGCCCCACCACGGTATTTCCGCAACAATTAAATTTGTTCCGGTTCTGGTTCTATTCCTTGAACAACTAATTCGTTCTGGCTTGATTCAAATTTTCTAATTTTAGTGGTTTCTAGCTACTCTTAGCTCTGGTTCAACCCATGGCTATGCAACTGGTTTAATGGTTTTATAAAATCAAGAGCTGAAGTGTTATTATTTACTGCATGAGGGACACAAAACGCTTCCAGCATCCTCCACAGCCATGTGGAGGGACACAGCAGGGCTGAGACCAGCAGCCTCCTGGGGAGGGTTGTGGCTATTCCTGGTGTGCTGTTTGCTCTTCCAGCCAAGGCTGGTACCATACTGCCCACAGGTAAGCACAGCATGGGAGGGAAAAAAGCCCCAGGCTGTGGCTGTGTGTCCTAGAGAAGGAGGGAAAAGAGCATGTTTATTTTTCTTCCAACCTCCAAATTTGGAAACAAGAGTTAATACAAAGCTTCCTGACTCACCCAAGGGTCAAAGTGATAGCAAAATTCAAGACTCTTTTTCCAAAGCTCCCAGACGTCTGCTTTCAGTGCAGGATACTTGGTGAGGGCTGTAAATCTTCTGATGTTTCCCCCAGTGCTCGTTATTTGAAATAAATCAATGAGCGGATGTGGCTGCAAAGCTGAGGAGTGCTCTGGGGTCCAATGTTCTGCTTTTGGCAGTTGTTTTGGTGCTTGTTGGGGGTAGGCACAGCCAGCTGATGTTCCCAAGGAATTGTCTCAACGTAAATTCAGGGCTCATTTCCACATAACTGAACTGAGCCACCTCCCCAACTGCTCGGGTGAGCGTGTAAACAAAAATCAAAGCACCAACACTCATCCTCGGTGGCTGCCCTGATGAAAAATGGAAATGCTTTGAGTTTTCTTTTTTTTTTTTTTTTTTTGGACAGGCAAACCTCTCCCAGCCACCTCGGGAAGCACCACAAATAACCATTTGAAAAGCAATTTCATCTCACAGACCTGTCCCCACAGCTGAGCAACGGGAAATGCTCTTTCCAGCTCTGTGTGCATGGCAGGCCATTGCTTCTCATTAATATTTAGTGTTTGTTTCAAGGAAATTGATTATTTTTGTCAGCTACCCAGGGAAGCTGACTTTGGAGCACTCTACATTTTAATTTGCTCAGCCCCAGCTCTGAAATAGAGACTGTGCTGGTTTGGTGCTGTTTTGCATGATTCCAGTTCTATATCTGGCTTGTCCCAGAGATGTGGAACGAAACCAGATAGCCCAAAGCCTGGGGTCTAAGGGACATTTTGCATCTCAATGCTAATCAGCTGGTTTATGTCCTCACATTGCCCCATTGCCATAGTATCTGAAGAAGACAGTATCTGCCAGCAAGAAGGATTCTGCCCCATCGTGTGGGGTCTAGGAAGCAGAGATTCCATGAAAATCCCAGAGAAAGAACAATCAACTCCCAGGGAACATCTGGACACTGGTCCTGAGAGGATGCACGTGCAAAAGGGAGAGCCCTGGATGCACAGATGATTCAACCCTAACTCAAAAATGCCCTCTTCACATAAAACTGACCTGAGCAAAGTTTTAAGTTTTATCCTTCAGTCTGGCCTGTCCTAGGCCAGCTGGGGGATGCATCCTCCTGTGGGTACTGGGGCAGGAGAAATCCCAGCTCTGGGTTTAGGTGGCTCAATGTGAACATCTCCCACTGCAGAAGTGCCTCAGATGGCTCATAATGTGAGGAAAGTGCAGGAAACCTGATGTTACCCTAATTTCACCTATGGAGACCAGAGGAATTGACCAATTACCCTGCTATGAAAAATCCATTTTTCCTTTCTGGAATCCTTGTTAAAGTGTAATGACATTCTCTGCTCTCTGTCACTGCCTGCATGCTGGAAAACAACCCTGCTTGCAGCTACTACGTTTATCTAAAAGCCAAGGAGGAAGAAGATAACACCTGAGCCACCCACACTCTCCCTGTGGCTCTCCCAGGAGCGAGCAGAGCCAAGGCAGAGGAGCCACAGGAGAGCAGGATGTGATGGAAATGCAAATCCACCGGCCAGCTGTGAGCTGAGCTTTGCTGAATGCAGAGAAACCAGGCTCTATAGCTGTCTGGAGTGACTGTGGAGGAAATTAGTGTAGCCTGACCTTATCCCTTCTGAAGAACACTGATCAAGCCCCTCTGCAGCCAGCAGTGCCAGTGGGGCAGTGCTGATGGTGCTGGTTGAACACTGTGGCCAGGCTGAGAGGTCCAGTGGCCACTCAAGGCAAGGATCTGAGTGGTTATGCTGCTTCTAGGTGAGAAAAAAAATCTGCTTTTCCAGGAGATTGCAAATGTCAGGAGAGACTGAAGTGGGAGGACACTGAGGAGGGCTGGTCCTGAGGACAACTGTGTGCTGGAGCTGGTACCACAGCTCGCTGGTATGGTACAGGAACAGCACCAGCAGCCCATGTGCAGCCTCATCTGAAACACCAGCCCAGCACTGGAAACCAGCACAGGCTTTCCAAAGGCATGTGCAGAAAACACCCCAGGGACCAGTGTGCCACTGGCAGCAGGAACATGATTAGCAGGAGCTCTGGGCAGCAAGGCAGGAGAAAAAGAACAGAACAAACCACGGTTTAATTTGTACAAGCTGGTAATTATAGTTGCTATCTGTCTGAAATCTCTATTGAGTTTATTTAAATATGTTCTCCGTGAAGGCCATTCAGACAGGAATTATCAAGGTGTTGCAGCAGAGCAGATAATGCCATGCAGTTTTCAACAGATCAAGGGCTGATTAGGAGGAATTAATTAGCTGCTTAAACAGTCCTTGACTCGCTGCAGCAATTAGCCATCACCTCCCTGCAGTCACCCTCCCCGTGCAGCAGCCACAGGAAGTGTCTCCCAGTACCACCAGTGAGCACCAGGCCAGCATGTGGAGGTAAAGTGGCCCCTGGGAGGGTGCCCTAAACCCAGGGGGTTTAACCTGTGGCTGTGGCTTGGCAGACAGACAGCAGTGCTCTGGGGTGTGGTGACATCCTCACACCTGCCGTGGTACCTGTCACCTTCCCAGGGCACGTGCATCCATGGTGATTCCCAGCACAGGGCAAACAATGGATGTTTTCCATCTTCCAGCCTTTAGCTGACCAGTCCCTGGTGCCTCTGCCATCTCACACAAGCTATGAGCCACCAGTTCTCAGCTGCACTCCACCACCAGGCCTGGCTGACCATGCAGCAGCCTGAATCCCATGTGCCATTGCCTGCCATCCCTCTGGCAGGGTGGGAGCATCACCTCTGCCCATCCGAGCTGTCACCCAACATTCCTCCAGCACTCATCCCACCCAGCCCTGGCCACTGCAGCCCCTCTGTCCCACCAGACACTTCCCAGAGGCAGGAGAAGCTGACACTTGGGGTGACCATGAAACCACATTCTGTTCCTCCTGCCAGCCCAGCTCCCAAGGGAGCTGGTGGCAGGATTTCAGCTCCCAAGGGAGCTAGTGGCAGGATTCCAGCTCCTGCCAGCACCCCAGAAAGCTCAACTGTGTTTAATTGCTCCCTGCCTGCACTTGGAGAAACCCACTGTGGCTCTGGACTACACAATCTAGAGATGGAGTTACTCCTCTGAAGGCTTCTCAACTCACCAGCACTCAATTACTGAGAGCCACGAGACAGTAATGGAGCCTGAAAGCTTTTGAGCAAATTATTAAAGCCCTGCAAAATTCCCTTACTAAGTACTGGAGCAGCAGCTTCAAATTCCTGCAATTAAAAGCACTGAAGAGATACTGGAAGAGACAGGTACTGTCCTAATGGTTTCATGTGAGCTGTAAGGCAATGCAGGACAGACTTTACTTATAAAGGTCTTTTTTATGTTAATGCCCCAGGAAAAGATGCACCCAGAGAGGGACTGCTGATGATCAATGGGCACTGGGGACAATGGGTGCCAGCCCGTGCCCGTGCATGCAGAATCAGAGCAAGACAAAGACTCCTCTTGAAGCCTGGAGACTCTGGGCACCCCAACCTGATGGGCAGAGTCCTGACACATGTCCCAGGAAATGGGGAAGGGCTGGCTCAGCCACGAAAGGTCTCCCCAGGAGGCTACACCAGTTAGTTTTTCCCATCTCCCCAGTGGTATGATGGCAAAAGCAGCTGCCAGCAAGCTGCAGCCGAGAGGGACAGCTTAGCTCATCCGTGTCTGCCAAGGGCTTTCAGTTTGGAAAAGAAGGCGTTGATCTGACTCAAGGAAGACTTTTCCATTGCCTTCCATGGGCTGTGCATCAGGGGGTTGTTGTTCTTTCCAGCCAAAAGAAACAGCAGCGGGGATTGGGAGGGATGGGACAGTGTGCAGACTGGCAAGGCAAGGAACAGCCAGCTGGAACAGAGGCCTCATGGAGGGAAAAACCACATGTCTGCAGGCTCACGCAGTGGAACCAAAGGCTTGGAAAGCACAAAAGGCTACAAAAACCCAGGAATATCCAAGGGGTTGAAGAAGAGAACTATCTACAAGTGGAAAGCAGGGTGGGCTCCTCTCCAAAAGCGAAGGGCTGGTTGTGGAGCTGCCGTGCTGAGATGAGGAGGCATGAGAAACCCTCACTGCCTGCACTGCCCAAAAGAGCAGGGTAAGAGGACAAAACCCAAGCTGGAATGCCTCTTCTAGTGACTCTTCCTGACAAACACCACCACTGAAAGGGTCAACAGGGTCTAGGCTGAGCACCTCAGCAGAGTGAGAATAATGAAGTCACTCCACTTCTTAAGAAGCGGGAAGATGCTAAAGAAACCCAGCCTGCCTCCACCAAGTACAAGTTCAGCCTAAAAAAACCTAAATGTCCTCAAATCCATCCCCAGGGAAAGTAATTGGACTGAAACGGCACAGGTCACCTCAGATAACAGCCTTGAGTTGGGGAAACAAGGCAAGCTGGCAGATAAACAGATAAAGGTTTCATAAGGACCAGGTACACTTTACCTCAAGGCCATCCCTTGAGATTACCTCCACACAGGTCTTTACCTTGAATCCACTCATGATAAACAGTTAGATAATAAATTTCATTTCTCTAATAGTGTTTATGTGATTTGTCAAAGTACCATCTTGATAGCTGGTTGCAAAAAAAACAACAAGCCTCTGCTTAACATAGGCCAAGGCAGCCCGGGTCTGTGGATGTTCCATGAGCCACATCCTCTCCTCTTCAATAAAAACAAAAATGACATGGAATATGGGCTGGATTTGCTAGCAATTTCCAACACAAAATTTGAACAGTTTCTCCTAAAGGCAAGGAGCTCATGATTTATGCCCGAAAAG
Source organism: Florisuga fusca (assembly GCA_038090715.1). Classification (NCBI taxonomy): domain Eukaryota; kingdom Metazoa; phylum Chordata; class Aves; order Apodiformes; family Trochilidae; genus Florisuga; species Florisuga fusca. The sequence goes on along the minus strand of JAAWXA010000035.1, from coordinate 2,621,004 downwards.
CTGGAAGCTGAAGGCAGGTGATTTTGAGTAACCCAGAACAAAGGGTCTTAATTAATTTTGAGAGTGGGCAAGGGGAGCTTTTATGAGCAGCTGCCCAGGACTGAGCAGGGGGAGACATGCTCCAGCTAGAGGGAATCAGCCTGCACAGCCCAAACTGAATCCTCCAGCCAACAAAACCCACAGAAAATGGATTTGCGAAATAATGATTTCTCCAGATCACAGCCTGGGATGGGGAAGGACCTTTCCAGCCCCAGGCTGGGATGTGGTGGGGACAGCCAAGCACAGGCTGTGTGGGGGGATGGGGAGCAGCCAGGAGCCACCCAGCTCCCCTAATCCAGTAACAAAACCTAACAACAGAATCTGACAAAATCAGGGAAAGGCAGAGGCTGCCCCTGTGCAAGGATTTGGGGCCCACAAAGAAGGCAAGTGCTGCCATCTGAGCAACACATGCACAGGACAGGAAAGCATTTTCCCCAGTGTTTTGCTGGACTTTGCCTCATCTTCCATGCCCAGATAACTTGGCTCACACTCAGCTCCCACTGCACACAGTTCCCATCCAGAAAACCACAAACCTCCTATTTTCATAGAGTTTTCTGACGCTTGCAACATTTTCTCTGGGGGAAAGAGGTCTGATTTTGTTCTGGCAGTCCACAGCAGGCAAAGGTGTGTGTCAGTCTCTCAGGTGAATGAGACTGCTCTCACCCATGTCATATCTTATATTAGTTGTTTTGGGGTTTTTTTACCCTGTTATTCATCCCCTACTGAATGAAGCAAAACTGGGGAAAAGTGCTTCAAGTGTTACACTCACAGCAGCTTTACCAAAACAGGCGATCTACCCAAAAGACCCATCTTTAGACAAAGTGATCCAACAATAGCACTGATGATGTTTGAACTGGCATCTATTTAGAAAGACAAGCTCTTTGCTGCACCACACCGTCAGCCAGTGCTCAGTACAAATGCCATGTTACAAGACAAAACACCTCTCTCCTTTTTTTAAAGTCATCCCTTCTATTTTCGTGCCTCCGGTCTGTTGTGTTATTTCCAAACGAGGTCCTGGATCCCCAGCAGATTCACAGTTCTGAGGTCAAGTCCCTCTGAATTTTACTTCAGTGCCTTGAGTTTGGTTTTAAATGTGGGGACAAAGCTTTCTGTCTCCTTCACAAAGCATCTCTCCTGGTCTTCAAAGCTTTCCAAAGACTGCTGAAAACCTCTGGTTCAAATTGCTCTCGCTGCTGAAATAAGGTCAGGCTGATTAAAAAACAGTTATTCTAGCTGGAATAAAAATGGGCAACCTTCAGTGAGGGCATCCTATGTAAGAAATATGCTCTTGCTGAGCAGAGACAAGTCTTCACTGGCTCCAGGTAAAAGGAGATTGAGGTCACCTAACGACTGACATTTCTTGCTGCCTCTGATTCATTGCAAAGCTCTACTGAAGATGTCAGCTAATTCAAATGCTTTTTTTTTTTGCTCTCCCTTCTCACCCGCATTTAGTTGCAGCTCTGATACACATTGGTGTGAGCACCCAGCTCTGTCACCCTGTCCCCAGACACCCTGACCTTGCAGATGTGCCACTGCCGGCAACCAAAAATTGGGGCTAGATGCTGCGGTATTTCACGTCAGGCAATTCCTTAAGCCAGTGAGACCCACAGCAGTGGAAATGCTTTGACTTTCTTCTCTTAAAGATTAAATCAGAAACTCCAGTTCTTATGAGTAAGAAGGAGCTGGCAGGAGTGAAGGGGATGGGGAAAGGCTGGGGGTGATCAACAAGCAGAAGCTTCTCAAGACACAACCACACCAACACACAACTCAGCCCCACACAGAGGGGCAGCTGAGCCACCCTGGCACTGTCTGGGGCCTTGTATTTGATCACATCAAACATAACTTTTCAGACTCAGGCATGGTCCATGCCATTTGCTCTTGTTAATAAGTTTGCTTGGATTCCAGCTCAGCCCAGCTCATTAGCCACACCGCCGAACCCAACGCTAATTGTGGCTCACTCCCTATTGCTACAAATAAATAATAAAATTGCCTCCACGCAGGGGTTGTTTTCTTCCTCTCTCCACCTAATGCAGGTCTGGTAGCATCTCATGTATCTGTTAATGAAGTCCATTATATCCAGAGTTTCTCAGCAAGTAAAAATTACAATCATTAGCCAGTGACTGATGAGAGACAGAAGCACCATTTCTGCCCGGGCTGGCAATAACAGTACACCAAGTACACGTCCCAGCGAGTCCAGCCTTGCTCTCCTGTAATATGGTACCCAATGTTCTTCATTAGCATCTGTCTTTTAAATAGAGCAAGACAGCATCCTGCAGCAGGTCGTAATTACACACAACAATTAATTCAGGGAGAAACAATGATGGGTGTTGCAGAGGCACATTTTGCGGTGGGCTTGTGAAAAAGTGAAGTGGAAGGTGATTAGGAACATTTTAAAGGCTTGCCTAAAACTGAAAACAAAACAAGTGGAGGCACAAGTGACAGCATGGTAGAGGAGACATGGCTGGTTTCCTTGTACACTACTTTATCATTTTTGTTTTAAATAGTGAAGAGACAAAACAATCATTCTTTTGGTTGTAATACCCCAGTGAACAGGATTGACAGCCTCAGACCAGGACTTCTTGTGCCATTTGCAAACCACATACAAAGCCAGCTCGGCTTCTCTCAGAGCTGCAGATGCTCTCTTGCTGCCCTTTTGTGAAATTAGGGTTTAATTCTCTGGAATAAGTCTGCTAACAAAGACTCCCAACACACCCATCCTCTGGACAGCGTGTACTCACTCATCGCTCCCCCAGGGGCTGTGATGGGGAGGGGGGAGGAGACAAGCAAAGGGGGAGGAAAAAAAACCCCAAATGCGCGTTGTGAGCACAAAATGCAAGAGAAACCCAATACCCCTTCACAGAGGAGTGAGAGTTCCTTGGAAAAGAGGTACTGGATGCACTGGCTGCGCTGAGCAGAGCACCAATTTCGGCTGGAGGGCCTCCCATCCCCTCCCTGCCTGCCGTATCGTGTTCCACGCTCCCTGTTAAGCCTCCCCTGGGAACACTTCCCACGGTGCTGAGGACACGCATGTTTGTGACGCTGCTGTCATCCCAGAGGCCAACAATGGAGAGGGACAATTTGATCTCTAGGTAAGGCGGGCAGCCGGGTGCTCTGTTCCCCTCTCCTCAGGGATGAGATGTTCAACCCGCACGGCACAAGGAGTGACAACAATCGGAAGGGTTAAATTCCATCCTCAAACCCCCTCGGGGTTGTTAGCACTGGGGCTCCTGTGGGTGCTGATGTCCTATGGTATTTGTTTAATACAAGAAAAGTAGCCCAAAAGCTGAGTGAAGAATCAATCATCCCCAGAGCCAGTGATCTGCACCCCAGAGGAGCTCCTTCTCTCTTCTGCAGCCTCAAAGCACAATGCTGAAATGCACAGACCAGCCTGGCACGCAGCACTCAAACCCTCTCACAGCCTTTTGCTCCATGGCTTTGCCTCTGAGCCCTGCATGGAGGTGGATGGAGGAGGCTGAGCAAGTCCTTCCAGCCAAGAATTCCCACACATCTGCATCAGGGACCAAAGCCTGACGGGTACAGACCAGAAAGTAATGGTCCTCCATTGGGCAATGGCTTCCGAGTACATCAATCTCTGGAAAATGATTGCATGACAAAGTCTCGAAATGAAACCAATTCATTGCTGCTCTCCAGCCTTGGGAACCAGATGAGTAACTCCACAGTCATTATAACAACATCCTGGTAAAAATAAACAGGAAAGGGCACTGAAGAGGAATGCTTCGTAGTTAAAAATATGGTTAAAAATCTCGCCTGAGGTCGTTTGGTTTTTAATAGGAACAGCCACGTGTGCCCCAAGGTGATCTGCTTTGGGATCACTCCAGCCCTGTCACGGGCACACACTGGAGGAGGGACAGGGAATTTTTTGCAGATTGAGTACCTGCTGTGGGACTCACTGCAGAAAACACAGCTCTGAGGGAGGAGGCAGCAATAGGAACATCTGACTACATGGGGGGGATTTGGGCCCCCTCTTCACCCAACAAGACTGATGAGGAACATGTTCAACTTCTTGTTTCTAAAAAGGGCATTTCTATAGCAAAGGAGAGGCTGGAAACAGAGGTGGTCATGCTGAGGACCAGACAGGCACAGAGCTGATGCTGCAGAAAGGTCAGGAGGTGAGAAAAGTAGGCAGAAGGAGTACTGAAAGGATCATAAAAGCACACATACATTTTCCTTCCCTGAAAATGTCTTTGTGCTTTTCTGGCAGCTCCTTGCTGGAAAAGCAGCTTACTTTTATAAGCAGAGCACAAGCCAGATAATGAGCAAACCTCCCACTGCACAAAGGAGGCGATGAAGGTGTTCTGTGAGCCCTGACGGTCAGGCTTCCCCAACACTGCTGAAAGAAAATTGCCCAAACCCATCTCCATTTTGCCCACTTCAGGGGTGTGAGCTGCTAGCAGACTGCTTTTTTCTTCCCAAAAGCACACACACACACACAAAAAAAGGATCACATAAAAAAAAAAATGATTGTGCCTACACAGACAGTGAGTGAAAAGCCTTCAGCCAGACAATGCAGCAGCTCACACGTTGTGACCTGCAGAACGAGTCCAGGGCTGCACCATCCCTGGTCTGGAGTAAAGAGCAGGAACAAAATGGGAAAGGGAAATAAAAAGGAGAAAAAGATATTGACACATCCAAATGACTTGGTAATGAACCACAAAGGTTCGTGATTTCAATGACACTTGAGAAAATCAAGAGCTCCTGACAGCCTTCCTCTCCCTGACCCCAATGTTCGCTGGGAGATGAGGGGAGTTTGACAAAGCCTCATGCAGGTGGACAAGCCTGGGGCTTCCAGCTTCTCTGACAACCAAGTTTTTAATTTTCTTGCTCTTTCTCTGCACACGGCTTGGTGAGGAAAAGGAAAACCATGCCCTGAGTGCTGGGGCCACCCTCAGCCACCAGAGCCCCCTGCTCAGATAGTCCCTCTGCAACACTCCAACCAAAGCCACCACCCAGGCACGCTCTGTGTCCATCATCCATGTCACCCATCAGTGTCATACATCAACACCAGCTTCCAAAAACCACCTCCTTCTTCCTGGGAGGGGTTTTAAAGCTGTGTCAGGATGCCTTAGAAAGGTGAATGGAAGGGAGTCAAGGCAGGGGAGTGCAGATACTCATTGCTGTAACTGAGATGAGGCTCCTAATACCTACCAGGAACTGGTGCCCACCAAGCACTGCTGTGCTGGGTGCTGAACTATCTGGTTTCACACTCAGGAGAGCAGGGATGTGGGATGCTCCTGCTGAGAGCCAGTCCCAGCTACTCATGTCATCTGGGACACAATATAGATGGAAAAGAGAAGGAAGGTTTTGCTTTACTGGTTTACTAACCTACTTTACTACCCATTTGCTACTCCCACGTGAGCAACCAGAGACAAGTGTCCCCTGGGAGATCATCAAGGAGAAAATAAAACAAGGAAGCATTTTCTTTGAGGTGCCAACTCTGCATGCCACCAGTCTGACACAAGCCAGATCCAGCACCCCCCTGATGAAACCCCAACACCTCCTTCCCCAGCATGAGTCTCCAGGGACACAGGAGACGTAACAGCACCGTGATGGAAACTGGGTGGTGGATCTCACAGAAATACCCTCCCAGGAGCACCAAGCAGACTGTGTCTCTCTGCATTCCTTCGTCAAAGCAGCCCTATTTTGGGAGATCCCATTCTTCTGGGAACTGGGCAGGCTTCTGCTAAACAGTCTGTGCCATGGAGCAGCAGGAAAACACCCGGCTCACATCTGGGCTTGTGGCAGGGAGAGGCAACACTGGAAGCCTCCATCCAGCTCCCAGATAGCAGATGTTCCAGGAGAGGCAACAGCTTTCCCTACTCAGGGCTCCAGCAGATCCCAGCCCTAGGACTGCTTGGGAGGACCCTCCATCTTCCATGCCTCCCTGCCTGTTTAGGTCATACTACTTTATTTTTTGCATCCAGATGTATTTTTTGCCTTGTCCTGTGGTATGCAGGTGGTCGTTGACTAACTTACATTTCATAGATTAACAGCTGAGCAGTACCTTACCAGCAGGAGAAAATGTTTAGCAGGATAGGATGGAGTGGGCCAGAGAGGAAGAGGCCTCTCCCAACTTCCAGGGTTTGCAGATAATCCTCTGATGCATATGGAAACAAGACTATAGGCTTAAATATTTTTTTTTCATCTTTTGTGTGTGTGCTGACTTCCTCCAGCAGGGCTGCCAGCAGCTTGCAGTTTATTTTTAAAACACTAAACAAGAAAAGTCCAGTATATACAAACACTGGGTTTCTAGCAAGGCATTCTGCAGAAGCTAAAAAAGAGGAGGTTGTTTTTTAGGTCAGCTTGGCCATGATCCACAGGGGACTGTGAAGTGAGAGATTCTGACCTCGGCTGAGAGAAGTGCTGAACAGGCAGGTTGCACACCAGCTGGGTCCCAAATTCACTCTAGGAACAGGCACAGAAAGGGCTCAGCCACTCCAGCACACCCTGCCTTGGCAGGTACCTGTGCACAGGGACTGGGCAGCTGCTTGGAGCCCCCAAGGGCTGAGACCTTGCCTGGCTTGACACACAGATGAAGCATCTCAGCTCACAGATGGCTCCATGATCCCCAATGCTTCAGGCAGCTCAGCCTGTGAGGACGTGGTAAAAAGACACTGCACAGCTTCTTAAAGAGGATTTAGATGAAAACACCACCACCCCTAGCTGGGAGGCTGCAGGGAAGTGGTGTTGGGATGAAGGATGTGGCTCTCCCTCAAGGTGACAGCACTCCTAATTGTGTCACTCCAGCCGGCAGGCCAGAGGATGTGACCCAGTTTTGGTGCCTGTTACGAGTCTCACAGCGGTGCCGACGAGCTGGAAGAGGTAAATTTAGGAAGCAAACAGGCAGAGTGTTACAGAGCCAGCCAGCACTCACTCCATTAGGAGACAGCTGGAGAATCGATGCCATCCGCTCAGTGTTACAGCATCGCCGCAAAGCCCGGGGAGCGGGAGGCGTTACCGAGTCACTCGGAATAAAATTGCCACTAAATGGGGGAGAAAAAGAAAAGAAAAGCAAATTCTCGCTCTTTCTCAGGCATTGTAGGAAACGAAAACGGCTATTGCTGCCTGGTAGAGAGGCCAATTAGGAATAATGTGTGTTCTCTCCCCGCACAAAGGATGAAAGGCAGCAGAGCTGGTGGTGACATTTTAAAACCAGAGATGTAAGAGCAAATCCGAGCCCCGCTGCAAGCCCAGCTTTACCTCAAGAAAGAAACACTTTCTGCAGTCAATTGCCTTGCAGCGTGGCTTGAAGCCCCGCTATTGATCTAGCATCTGTTATAAGCAGATAATCATCGTTGCTGTGCCCTGGCTTCCACAACGGGATCTAAAAGCACTTTTCAGGAGGTGGTTGAGGGCTGTTTGTCTGCTCTCGCCGACAGCTCCGGGCAGGCAGAGAGGTTCACGGGGGAGCCCAGGAAAGCTCTTGCAGGTTTGTAAAATCTGAGTGCCAGAAAAGCCCATTAAATCACCCCGACTCGTTCATCTCCCACCCCTGCAAACTTCAGCTACCCCGAGGTGCAGTCCCTGCTCTGCCTCTGCTCCAGCCCTGGCACAACCATCTCACACTCTGCAGTTCCCCCTCCCCAGCCAGGTGCTAACACACACTGCCCTGCAGCCACGGCTCACTCCTTGCCTTTTCTGAAAAAAAAAACCAAACAACCCACAAAACAGTGAGAGCTGCTGAAATCCCCCAGCACCAGGCATTTTTCTCCTGCCCCCAGAAGGTTTCTGGAAGCTTGGCTCATTGAGTTCTGTATCCTGACAGCTCCCCAGCTCCTGGCTGCTTCCCAGCAGCGTGGGGAGGTTTTGGGCCAGGCACCCTCCTCCGAGTTTAGCAAGAAGTGGTCAGAGGTAGGTGAAACGGGGCTGCCAGTGCCTGCAAAACACCCCCCTCACAGCTGGCACAAGCACTTCTTATCCACTTGGCAGATTATTCCAGTCTCCAAAGGATAAGAGGATGGGAAATTAAAAATAAATGAACCAAGAGATACACATCCATCAGGAGCCAGGCGTTGTTAGCCCAGGTCCCTCTGCAACTACTTCTTTAATCAAAACCTCATGCAGTTGAAACACTTGACAGAAGTCTAGAACAGAGATCTGGTTACCCTCAGCAGGCAAAGCTGCAACCTTGAAGAATAAAATCACACTTGTCTAATGGCCTCTATTTTCTTTAAAATCATGCCAAATCACACTCAGCCTGTTCCTACCTGTGACATCTGAGGTTTTGCCCTGCAGATTCCTGTGAGATGCAGGAGTGTCCTGAGGGGGTCACAGGAGGTGACAGGAGAAGGAAGCTCTTGAGTGGCAGTTGAAGATGTGCCATTTCTAAATCTGGCCATGACGCCAGCCATAAATTTTTAAGAGGCTCAAATCAAGAAAAGGATTGCTGATGGATATGGTGCCCACTTGAAACTCACTTGCGTGGTGACAGACGTCAGACTACCTGGCTCAGGGCTATGCCACTTGCCTCTTTGCTCCTGAAAGTGACAGAAACTGTCCAGCTTTCTAGAAACTCCTTGTGTGCCAAGCCTCAGTGAGCTCTTTAAAGCCTCCTGCCTGCAGGTTATCTTCTTCTCCTGGCTTGAAAATGTTTGTCCCTGAGGAGTCGTTATTTAATACTTCCCTTAGTTACCAAGGGATGGGAAGTTTCTCCCCTCGTTCTGCAGCTTTCCAAACACAGATGGGATTTATTGAAGTTTCTACTGCTCTGACCTCATTAACATTTTACTGCAGGGCTCCAGTGACGTGCCTTCTCCTCGCCAGGTGCCCCTCAGCAGCCCTGCTGCAACTCAGGCCTCTCAGCCACCTTGAACACTCTTGGGAAATTTTAAGTGACTTTATCCCCAAACCAGTTCTGCTGCTGCCTCTCAAAACTTCACCTGCCTCGTGTGGGACCACAGCTCCCAGCAGCACCTTTCAGAACAGCCACAGCAGGTAGGAAAGCAGAGACAGCACAGAGAGGAGAGAGGAAAAAATAGGGAAAAAAAAATTAGGGAATAGTGCAGGAACACATCTAAGCTGTGCCATTGATAACATGAACTGGAGGTTGTCTGGGAAGGAGTGGGATTTTAATTTGCACCGAGGGAGGGAAGCACAAGATGGAGTGTGAGCCTGGGGTTTGATGGGGTAACACAGGGAGAGATGCTGGGGAAACAATAACTGAACCCCCAGCACATGCCTGCAGGGAGGAGAGTGGGAACTGGGAGTCCTGGGGCTGGTTTTGGAGAGTTTTTCTCCCCTGTGGAGAACCAGAGGGAGCATCAGCACAGCCTGGCTGGAGTCCTGCAAATTGCTCCACTTAGGCTCTGCTCCTCCAAATTGCTCTCTTAACCAAAGGATAAAAATCGACTCAGCAAGCATCAGGGTGTTCTCCAGAGCCACACTCCCTGACAGCCTTTGGAGTTTCTTCTTCATCCCCAAACCCTGCAGATTTTGCTCTAAAGAAACATGTCTGGTGCTTACCAGGGTAAATGCTTCAAGGCCTGGAGATGTGCCTCTCCACCAGCTGAGCACTGCATGGAGCTGGGCTTTCTCCATCACAGATTTATTCAGAGGCGCCGCACGACAAGGACAACCCGGCGCCAAACTTTGCAAGAGGCAGACCTGGCCAGAGCTCAGCAGAAAGGGGAAATTAAGACACTGAACTAAATCAATGCCTCCCCACCCAATTTCTACCCAAATCAGGAATTTCATGCACAGGAGGGGTTTTGATCAGGGTCCCATGTTACTTTTTAAGCACAGAGAGCGCTTGGCACTGTGGGGAAATCCAGCCTTTCCACTAAAGCTCCTGTGAGTCCAAAGTAATTCAGATGCAGAAGTCACTTCTGCTTCTGGGAAGGAACTCAAATAGCAAAAGACAAAAGGAGCCTGTGCAGGGGTGCAAAGAAAGAAAAGAAGAGCTTCTGGCTAGGTGCAGGCACTGATCTCATGGAAAAGAGGATGGGTAGGAGGTAAAGGAAACAGGTCAGGGAAAATCCAGGGATGGCTGGGGTCAGTCTTGCTAAAATGCACCTGAGAGAGGGGGCCTGCTCATGGCTACAGGTCCCACAGCCTCCCTGCAGAAGCCTTGCAGCAGTGCCTGGTGCCAGCCCTACACTGGGACAGGCAGAGCCTGAAGACACCAGGGAGGTGCTTGGGGACCTGGGCTGAGCAAGCGTATGGATAGGGGCACAGGGACTGCGAGAGCCATTCCAGCCGGGGAAACATCCAGAGCCAGGCTCACCTCCCCAGAGCTTTCCACCAACACACCAGCTCAGGTTGCTCCCTGCAAACCCAGGCAGAGACGCCTTCTGCTCCCAGGCGCTGGCCCTGCAGGTCTTGCTTGCAGTGCCACCTGCTGCCAGCGGCAACGTTCTTCAGACACTGAAAGGGGACAACAGCAACGCAGAGCAGTGAATTTCCCGCTGTTACATCAGCTTTCCCTGTCCTTTAACAGCAGCCAAACTCTTGATCCACAAAGCAACGCTATTTCCCAAGCTGTGGGCGTTCCACGAGTCGCAGGCATAGCAGCAGCTGCTAATAAAATACTTTTTTCGTTGCCTTTTATGCAGCTTCTCGTTGGAGCTGGTCTCTCCCCCCAGAGACCACATCCTGAATCTTCTTGTTCATTGATTCTTTTATGCCACATGATGACTCCACAGTGGAAATAAACGTGGCATATTCCAGTTTTGGATTTCAGACACCGTGAGGCTTTTTAATAAGGAGTTGCATGAAAAATTAGGGAGGCTGCAACAAAGAGCTCCAACGGAGGTTTCCAAAGTGACTCACAGCCAGGAGAGCCTCGAATTTCCAAAGCCCAGCATGAGACAATCTCAAGAGCCCCCACTCTCAGAGAGAGCTGAGTCCTCCCCCTCTGGAAAAATAAGGCCTTTTTAAGAAGACTTCCCCAGGGTGAGAATCCCTGCAGGGAGTTTGGGGAATGTTGGTTGAGATGACATCCTGTTCCCACGAGGGCTCGTGGGGAGGTTTCACCCCACACCTCTACTCTGCTGTGGGGTGGGAGTCATCCCACAGCCCACCTGGGCCCCCCTCTTGGCACACTGGCTCTGCAACACTCCAAAGTGGGGCTGGCAATGATTCTGGATGGGAGGAGCAAACTGCAGTGGTACAGGGCTGTGGAGACTCTTCTAGTCTCAGCTCCTGAAATGCTATAGCACCCTCAGTGACAGTGAGCATCCCCTGTGCACAGGTATCCCCCTCTCCTGCTGCCTGTTCTGCAGCTCTTTGCCAAGATTTTGCAATATGATAGAGGGGGGTTTCTTCAGGTTAACTCCTGGCTGACTGGTTTTGCTTCCTGCCATCCACACAACTCACTGCCAATGTGTTCCAAGGGGAAGCAGAAGGCAGTGTCTCCAGTGCAACCCCCTCACTGGGGGTTAAAGCCATTTATGCTGAGTCCCAGTAGTGACCAGTGCCCAGCTACTGGGGTGGGAAGTGTCTGAAGGACAGGTTTCATTGCTCTGCTCCCCTCTCCCAAGCTCACTTCCAGACTCTTTCTGCATTTCACACTGACTCTAGCTCCTCTGTGACACCCACCACAGTCACCCTCAGCCTCAGGAGCTCTCCCTGCAGCACAGCTCCCTGCTCTCCACTTCTAACACCTAATATTTGAGTACCATTCACTCCCCTGGCTCAGCAGTCCTCCCCAAAAGAGGTTTTTCCTCCAGTGTGGCTCAGAGGCCATCCCCCTGTAGCAGGCAAAGGAAGGCTAAAGATATGGGGGTGGCCAGCAGGTGGGTGGCTCTTACCACATTCCAGAAGAGTGGATTGAAGGCGATGCAGAGGACAGCAGCAATGAAGCCAGAGTCAGTCACGTCCACGTAGCCAAAGAGCCGTGCCATGGCTGTCACATCCACCTGGGGGAGGGAGGGGAGGGAAAGCCAGTTACTGGGGGTGCAGATTCCTTTGGGGGGCAGTGGGCTTTGCACCCAAACACAGGGCACTTCACCTGAAACCAAATGCCATCAGCTGCCTTGCAAGACTGGATGAATTTTTCAACAGCCCCGAGCAGGGCCTCGTTGTGGTTTGCAAAGTGCTGTCAGGGTGTAAAAGCCAAGAGGAGGGATGGGGGGGCTTCCAGTCCAACCCCCCCCCCCCAAACACCCCAACACCCCGGGGGCAATGGCCTCTCAGGAGCCCCACAGCTGCAGCTGTGCCCAGAAGGACACGGGCACTGGGAGGATGAGCACCAGACAACCCAAGTGTCTTTCCAAGCTGCAGGAAAAGGAGCAGCACGTCACAGCACCTTGGCATCCCCAGGGGTGGGAGACTGCCCCAGGGATCTGGGAATCCCAAGCAAGGGAATGTGTCAGCCTCAAACTTGCTTTCCATAAAGTAAGAATGATGCAAATCCCCTCCATGGCAAGGAGGGTTGAGTTTGGATGGGAAGAAGCTGCAGAGGACTTTCCTGTTCTACTTAATGACACCAAAACCCCTTAAAGCTCACTGGTTTTCTCCTTTTAAGAAAGACACATTTTTCCCAGGACATCTCCCTGACACTGTCAGCATTTCTACGTGCAGCACACCACACTGCTTCTCCCTCCCCACCCCTTCTCCCTGCAGTGGTATTTGGATGAAAAATATCCAGTGCCACTTTTTTTGTTTGTTTGTTTGTTTTTTTCCCCCAAAACTTTGAAAACAAAAGACAAAATAGCCCAGCCCAAGCCCTTCCCTCACTTGAATCAAAATCAAGACAAGGAGATGTGGAAGGTTTTTGCTCCCCAAACACAGCTGTGTTTGCCAGTCCTTCAGATGCCAGGGGACAGGAAAGGGTCAAAAAGGCAACGGCTCCACCTTGCCCATCCAAGAGAGAAAATCCCACCGGCTCCTCATGGGTTCTTCGAAGGCACCAGGGCTGCAGTGGGATTCATGGAGAGGGGCTGCTAAACCTGCCACAGCTTGTAGCCAAGAAAAAAAGGCCCCAGGAACAGCTCACATGCTGCCCTGGGGAACACCCAGCTGCCTCCTGCACAGCCACGACCACTCAGTGCAAAGTGCATAAGCAAAGCCCCTTATCCCTCCAGGAAAACAGGGGGATCCTTGGGGTCTGTGGCTGCCTTCAAATCACCCCAGCTCCCCTGGGGACAGGAGTGCTGCCAAGGAATGATGGAAAGAGCCCCCAGGGCCTGATCCTGACCCATCTCCCTCTATTCCCACCTCACTTCCCCTCATGCCTGAGCAGCCCTTCACCATCAGACTCCATCCCTGCAGACTGAGTGCTGTGAAGCTGCAACCCTCACACCCAGGCAGCTGCTGGGGAATGGTCTGGTCCCTCTTCAGTTGCAAACCTGTGGGACCTGGGCAGCTTCTTTCCTCTTGTCTGGTATGGCCCAGAGCAAACTGCCAGCAGGGGCTGAACAAAAGCTTCTTGACCTACAAACTCCTGGCTGGCAACATCGTGAACATCTCACTCACCTTCTTTTCTCTTCCTCAACAACCAAATTCAGCGCCGCCAGTGGGAGGCAGATTGCCCTGTGCCTAGTGTGTGCTTTTAAGGATAAAAGGGGAGCCCAGGAGCTGTCTTTGCAGGCTGCTGACACAGCCAGCTCATGGGCACAGAATGTTCAGCTTTGCCTCTTCCTCCCCAAGAGGTGGTAATGGTGGCAAATGTTGCCTGCTTGCCCACAGCCAAAAGTCGGGGAGGGTGAGGGCTGCAGGGGCAATGGGGTGAGAGCTGCACCTCAGCCAGAGCTGTGCTGGTTTTTAAATCAGCACTGCATTTAAATCACCACTACTGCTATAGGTAAAACGTGTTCATAAAGCAACTTAATGAGCTTGCTTTGGAGTCATGTTTGACAGCTCAGGCCACAGCCACGTAGACTGTAGGTAAAAGATGACATAGCCAATCGCAAGTAAACACAGGAAGAAATTATTTTGCATAAAACCAAGCTCGAGGACAGCTCAGCTAAAATCTCTGCCACCACAGACTCATCAGCGACCTTCAGTGTTTCCTGTTACAAGTGCTAAGCACAAGAGCCACCACCAGACCTCTTAAGTCACTCCCTGACAGCACTGAGGAAAACCAGTTTCTCTTCTTAAGCATATAAATACCTGACAAGCGCTGTGACAGCTGCAGGGACACAGGGTCCAGCGCTGCAGCCACCACTCGGGGGGGTTATTACCACCATCTCCGCGGATGGCGCTGGGGAGGTCCTCAACGCCGCACACCAGTCCCTTCCCCGCCCTCTCTCCCCTCCACCCCCAGCCCCACCGGGAGATGGTGGTAATAACCCCCCCGAGTAGTGGCTG
>JAAWXA010000035.1:2552782-2606689 GCA_038090715.1 Florisuga fusca | reverse complement strand
CCCCTCCACCCCCAGCCCCGCCGGTACCTGGCTGTAATCCAGCCCTCCCAGCCCTTCGCAGCACTCCCGCGGGAAAGGCCGCTCGCCGCCCGCCGCTGTCGGCGGCGGAGGCGGGACTACGAGCGCCGAGGCCTAGTTGGGCCTAGGAGCGCGGCCTAGTGGGGCCTAGCGGTGCGGCCTAGTGCGGCCTAGCGGCGCGGCCTATGGCGCCGGGAAATCACTGACCTCGCCGCGGGCTCGGTCGCCTCTGTGGTGGCTTGCGAGAGTTGTGTCCGGCCGTGGCTGCGGTGTGGAGGGCGGGGGCTTGTAGCCTGCAGGCGTCTGGACTTCGACCTCGGTGAAGCAACCGGGGCATGGCTTGTGGCTGCTGATGAAAAAATAATAATTAAAAAAAAAAGTGAACATTAAATAATGTATACTCAATGTTACTAATTTCCAGGGCAAAATGTAAAGCCATCAAGCCTGGGTGTATGTTAAGGACGCTGCATAACAGTTCATTGCAGGTTGCTCCTTGCAGCAGGTGTAGTGTGTGTTTTTATTGCTGTTATTATTCCTGATAATGTTACTTCTTTTCTTCACTCCTATCTAGGATGTTTCTATAATATCTAGGATATTTTATAATTATTTATATTTATATATATTTATAAATTTATATATATTTATATATGTATATTTATAAATATCTAGGATATTTATAATTATTTTATAATATCTAGGATATTATAACCTCAAGAACTGCAGTCCTGGACCTGCCTGTGAGTGGAAAATCGGATAATGTCATCTGAAGATCCTCTGTATGGATCATCTACTTTTGCAGACCCTCCTTTGAGGGGAAATAAATGTTCTTTGAGAAGGAGTTTGAATATGAAAGAAGCCTCGTGAATAAGCTGCAAGTGTCCTTCCTGGAACTCTCACAGGAGCGGGGAAGGGACGAGATGTCCAAGCACTTGTGCCCTGATGTGCACAAGTGATAATGGCTCATGTGAAACCCTCCCTGGAAAAATGGAATCCTTGGAGGTTGCGCTTTGGGACTCCCGAGGGACCCCAGCTATGAGTCTGAGTCCCACAGGAAACCCAAGTTCCTCGGTTCTGCTGTTCTAAACCCCTCACTGCAGCAGCACATCCTCCCCACCTGCAGGGGCACCTTCTACTCCCAGGGTCCTCAAGGATGAGCAGATTTAGAGGCTCCATTTAGACTGGAGATGAGGAAGAAATTATTTTTTTTTACATTGAGGTTCGTGGGACCCTGGCCCAGGTTGCTCAGAGAAGCTGTGGCTGGAAGTGTTCAAGACCAGGTTGGATGGGGCTTGGAGTCTATTAGGAGGTGTCCCCATGGCAGGGAGTTGGGACGGGTTGGTCTTCAAGGTCCCTTCCAACCCAAACCATTTTAGGATTCACAGTACAAATTGCAGCACTGGGGTGGTTTGGGGTGAGGCGTGCAGGAAGGCACCGTGGGTTGGAGCAGCATTCCTCAGGGATGATCTCCAGCTGCTTCCAGCTTCTCCCTCACGCTGGGTAATTGTGCCGTGCTGTGTGTGTGATTGTCACCTCTCTCAGCTCCCAGGCTGGGCTGCAGGAGCAGATGGGAAGATGTTTATTTTGCAAATCCCACCAGCTGGGTGCTGGGGGCAGTGGGGAAGGCGAAGGGGATGAGGTGGGGAAAGCAGTGGTGGCTGTGTTCAGAGGGGAGCAAATGTCCCCCCAGGGGGGAATTAGGGAGGAGAAACCTCCCAACCATCCTCCCTGCTGCAAGGGGGGGACATTCCAATGCTGCCAGCACTGCCAGCTGGGAAAGGACAAGGATGCTGTGGCAGGACTGGAGGAGCAGTGGGTCTGGGGAGGGATGGAAGGAGGGATGGACAGTGAGGAGGTGCAGAGGGTTGAGCTGTCTTGCTGGCTTCTTGCTTGAGGACATGGCTGTCCAGTCACTTCACACAGGGGGGGCACCCAGTGAAGGCTTGTGCTGCAGGACCTGCTGCTCTTCCACCAGCTCAGCTGTGTCTGGGGCAGAGAGTCACACTGGAGCCCTCATGCTGCTCCTGCTGACCATTTTCCTGTCTAGGGAACATTTTCCACACGGGAGGGTCGGGAGGTGTTTGTGGCAGTGCGGGCCCCTTTGCCTCGGCCTCCATCCTGCCTCAGACACATCCCTGCAGCTGTGAGGGAGACAAAGAGGGCTTTCTGCAGGGCTGGATTTTTCTTTGTGTCCCCATCCCTCCCCTTCTCCCCGTGGCATGCCTTTGATCCAGCTCTCCGTTTCCAAGCACACTGCTCTCTGCTTTCCCAACTCCCTTCTCAGCTTGAAGCCCCCTCGATGCCCTTTGAAATCCCACCACAGCCCCGAGAGGTCACAGATGAATGTGGAGCTGCAAAACGCCTGCGTGGGCAGGAGGCACTTGAACAGAGTCACTTGTAAGAGCCTCAGCCCTGTGAGGGATGCTCACTGTAAGCAGTGAATTGCTCAGGAGTGTTTCAAGCACCAGGAGACCCAGGAGACACCCAACACGTGGAGATCCAGGGCAGGGGGTGCTGTCAGGTGGGTTTCCCTTAGAAACAGGACATCAGCTCGGAAGCTGCAGCCAGATCAACCTCAGCACAAAGGGACATCTCTCCTTATGAGTCCAGGAGAAAGTTTTGAGGCCAAAAGATGGGTTTGCTTGCTGAGAAAAAGGAGATGTGAGGCACTCAGAACTTCTGCTCTCCACAGGTGGCTCTTGCTGGCGCCCTCTGTGAAGCAGGACAAGTTCTCCACTGCTTGCCCACAGCTCCCCTAACCCCCCTCTTTCCCATTGCTCCTGCTGTGTGAACCAGACCTTATGGTTGTCTTCTCTGGGCCTTGGTGGTCACCAGGAAAGGTTGCTTTCTGCCAGTGACCTTGCTTTCTCATATCTGAGCTTGCAATCCACCTGGCCCCACCTCAGCTGCCTCCCTTGCTGATAGAGGTCCCATGGGTGCAGCGTGGGGCTGGGCCTTTCTTCCCAATCCTTTGTATCCCCTTCCCCAAGGGCTGTGTCGTGGTCCACATCTTCAAACCTGCCCTGAAATCAAGCTGACCTCTCTGGGTTTAACCTTGGCAAATCCCCCAGGGACTGACATGTCATGGAGATCAAAGAGGGAGCATCAAAACACATTGGAAAGGATGGCACTGCTAGCCTGGGGAGAAGCAAATAACACTGGAGCACAGAGCTACAACCTTGGGCAAAAGCAGCAAAATTGCAGAACCTCTTCTGTCCTCCATCAGATAACACATTGTCACCAGCCATGCAGTGCTGCAATCCAGCCCTGCAATCCGAGTGGAAATCCTCTGGTGTTTGTGCTGGAGGTTAGCTCTATTTATATTCTGATGAATGATTTACTCGAGTAATTGGCACACAGCTCCCCTATTACAGATCATAAAGAATTAATCACGAGATTTTCAATGCTCCCCTATCAATTTTATTAGGCTTGATTGAATGTGGTGGATTGGGAACATATGGCATGTGAGTCAGACTCTGCTCCCCGTTACACCCTGGGTAACGCCAGGGACTCGCTCTGCTGCTGATCCCTTTAAATCCGGGGAGGCAGCTGCTCCTTTTCTTTCTTCCCATGTCCCAACTGCTCCTTGCATTCCCTTAAATGCCCAGGGGTGCAGCAACCAACCAAGATCAACGCCTTCTACCTAAATTCTCCAAAAGCCTCAGGTGATCCCAAACAGAAAGCCGGGCTGGGAGGAGGATGCTTTGCTTCCAGCTCCTCCGTGTGTTGGCAGGACCCAGAAATCTGAGCCAAAGGCTTTTGGGAGCTTGAGATCTGCCCCTGGAGCAGCTGTTGAGCAAAGGGCCCATGTCACGGGGCAGGTTTGTCACTGTTGAAAGCTGAGGATGTCTGTGTTGGCGTCAGGGGCATCCTGCCAGGCAGGTTTGCCCGCGGGAGATGCTTTCCTGAAAGAAGGAATCAGCACCCAGAAGTTCCAACACCCACTTGAGCAGGATGACACATCCCTGCCCTGAACCAGAAGCGCAGTGTGATTCCCTGGAGAAGGAACCTCAAAAGCCACGTCCCCTGCATGGCTCTGCTCATGTAGAGAGCCAGGAAAACCTCCAGGATTTCCACGTGGAGGACAGACAGTCCTTCTCTTGCTTTTTCTCCTGTGGGTGTTGTTACCATGCAAGCTTCTGTGCAGTCGTGCTCCAGCTCGTGGGTGATGCTCCCAGTAACTACACCAGGATCTCAGTAGGTATCTTCAGGAAGGAGTGGGAACTTTGGGTGTACATGGAGCTACTTGCACAGGCACAGCTTAACCTGAACCAGGCTCGCAGTGCAACTGGCCTGGCACAGCTACAACCCACGTCCCCATCTGCTGTGTTGAGCAGCTGCATCGAAGGGCACTGAGAAGTTATTGCCAGCAGCTCTTGGCAGGAGCCAGTGAGGAAAACCTCCCCCCAGGGATAGCTGATCTGGGGAGGGCAAATCAGAAATGCAGCAGAGGACAGAGCAGGATCTGTCCTTCCTGCGGGCAGAGGGGAGGAACAACAGCCCCTTGGCTTTCACAGTCAAAACGTTTGATGTACGCAAGGTCCTGCTTGGGGAGCAGAGTGTCCAAGACCTTGCACAAAGGTCATGTGCTCCTGTTGCCTGAGGTTGCCTCTTCTCTGCCTTCCCTGCACCCAAACCAGCTCTCTGAGGACTTGCCATGTCTATGCTTCTGCACAAACAGCCCTGGTGAGCACCCCAGAGCTTGGCATCACCCCCAGGTACCTCCTCCACGGGCAGCCCGGAGCTGGGGAGCAGCCCCATGGCTCTTGCCTGGGTGCTCTGCCCTGGCAGGAGCCACAGCTCTCTTTGCTTTAACCCAGAGCATCGTGTGCTCATCATGCAGCTGTGCCTCAAGCTGCAGAAGGAGGGGATGGACACAGCAGCACGAAGCTGCAGCTTCCCAGCCCTCAGCCTATTTCCAGGGCTCTCCAGTGCCCCAGGAGCTGTGGGTGTGATGGGCACTGAGGGGAAGGAGCAGGTTCCTTCCCATGGAATCTGTGCTGTTGGAGATGATCATCTGCTCTCTGACTCTGCCACAGACAACACTTAGGGAAGGATTCACAGCAGCTTCCCTGCTCCCTGTGGCCACCTTCATCCCCAGCGTGTCAATAATGAAGCAGAGGCTTCACTTTTCTGGGGATCAATGAATTTCCCGATCGTGACCCATCTGCTAAGTGGGAGATCAGGTCTCTCTCTCCCTGAACTCATCTGAGCTGGGCTCCAACAGCAGACTCTGTCCCCAGGGTACTCCCTAATGCTTAATTGCAAACCCCATGTCTCACTAGAGAGCAGCAGCCCAGGAATGCAGAAGCCACCAGCCCCTCCTGCTCCCCCATCTGGGGAGATGGCTGCAAGGAGGGAGGATATTTTGGGGCTCCAGGTGGGTGGAAATGCCCCCAGCTTTCTCTTCTCCAGAAGGTCCTGACTGCACAGCTGGCTGAAGGGTTTATTGCCTGTCTGCTCTGTTCCAAAGTCCTAAATCCCCCAAAACCCTTTAAATCCCTCCAAAGTACCTTTCATTGGAACAGATGCTTTAAGAGAAGCAGAAGCTTCACAAAGCAGGAGGCAGCTGGAAAGGTCACAGCCCCCACATCCCCTGCCCACAAACATGTCCCACTTTCAAGGGGGGAAACAGCCCCCATTGCCTCCCAGGGTCCATTCATGGAGACTGAGCAGTTTTTCCTAACACTGCCTATGCTTCCTGGTCCTTTCTGCACCTACAAACCTTTCCCCATAGGGTGCGAGCTGCAGAGGGCTCAACCAGCTTCCAAAAACCTTCCCTGCAAATCATCAGCCCCAGACAGGTACAATGTGGATGTCCCCATTAGCCAAGCAGCCACATTTTGGTTGCCAGCTCCTAGTGCTCCCCACAGCAGGGATGAAGGAGGCAGCTGAGTCGTTGAATCATAGGGTCATTTTGGTTGGAAAGAACCTTTAAGATCATCAAGTCCAACCACCCCAGCACTCAGCATCACCTCCACAGCCACCTCTCATCCCTCTCTCTGCTGGCAGCCAGGTTTTCCCAGGCTATCAGCCTTGCTCCCAGATGTGACACCCAGGAGGGATACAGAGAGAAAAAAAAACCCCAATCTTGTTGAGGACTCATCAGGAGGCAGAGCCTGGTGGTGGGGGCTGCTCTGTGTCACGTGTAACAGCCCCAGTGCTCAGCACTGCAGAGATCTGGGCTCAGAGCTTGTTGGGGGCAGCAGCTCTTCCCCAGGCAGTCTCTGGAAGCTGCAGGGATGTGCTCTGCTGGGCTTAACCCCCCCAGGGAAAGGCTGATGTCTCAGACACAAACACATGCTTCTGGAGTCCAGGGAAGAAGATTCCATGGGGGGCATGCAGATTTATCCAGAGGAACCACAGAACCTGGCTATAAATACCTCCTCAGAGCCTCACTCCTCCTCCTCCTCTTTGATGTTTTGCTGTTATTTACTTCAAGCCCACTCCTGCTGCTGTTATTTTTGTCTTCTCTGTTTTACCCTCTGCTTTTGCAGCTGTTTGTGAGCTGTATTGCAGAAGCATCTCAAAAGGAAGATGGAAAGATGGTCAGGGTCCCCTGGAAGAAAGTCAAGAACCCTGGGAAGAAGGTTGGAAACCCCAGGACAGCAGAGTGCCCCTGGCCAGCAAGCTCCAGGCTTCACACTCCCCCCAGGCTGGACTGATATTAAAAGCTGAAGGGATGTGGAAGCCCAGCAGAGCCTTTCCCACCTTCTCCCTGGTGCATCCCAGGGACTTTCTGCTCTACTTCCACTCATCCTTTGGCCAGACACTTTCCTCTGTCAGGATGAACTGGCCCTGCTCAGCTCCAGATGGGTCCCAACTCTGCCAGCTCCCCATGCCCTCCCTCCATCACTCCCTGGTGCTCACCAGTGCCCATGAGACTAATGCAGTGGGCGACCAAAAGTATCCCCCACCACGGGGACGGGGCCAAAGGGGTCTCCTGCTTCTCCTCAGACACCAGCACTTGTTGGATTTGCAGGGAATTGCCCTCCTTGCCATGCCACCCCCCTGCCAGAGCCAAAGGAAACCAGGCAAGCAGCTCAGAAAGTAATGAAAGTGGAATGGATGTGAGTAGTCAGACATGAGCTTAATTCCCTTAAATGAATTAAAAATCCATTACTCCTCACCACCAGGAGCCCAGAGCCCTGAATGGCAGTGGCAGGAGGGGGAGGGCAGCCCCACCGGCCCCCTCCTCACCCAGCAATGGGGCAGGGGGCTCCTGCCTTGGCACTTGGACCCCGAAAAATCAAGTGACAAGGTTTTGCTGCCACAATCCTCCTCACAGTCAGACTGGGAGCTGGGTGCCACTGCTGGGTGGTGAGGATTTGGGTTGTTTCAGCAAAAAGAAGCAGCTGGAGCCAATTTATTTGGCTCAAGCCTTTACCTTTTCAGCAAGATGAAGAACCTGGAGCACAAACTGACCTTGCTTTGTAGAAAACAGAGCCTGAAACTAAAAGCCTGAGGTTTCCCCACCGAAACCAAAGCAGACTGTTTACCTTGGTTGGGGTTTAAGATGTTTAATCCCCTTATTGCTGAAGTCAAGTTGCTGTCTCCTCTCCCTCCTCCACACATCCCTCCTTCTTCCCACACCTGGAGAAGCCAGAAATCACCTGGAAGCACCGAAACCCAGACACCCCCTTTGCCAGAGTGCCTGCCCACTGCATCTCCCTCAGCCAAAATATGGGATTTCTTTGTAGATCCCCATAAAAGGGCAAGCAGCTGGGTTGCAGCTCACTTCCTGGGCAGGCTTCATACTCCCAGCCATCAGGATGGGAAGTGAAACCTCCTCTGTGTTTTATAGAAAAAAGGAGGTTTGTTGTAACTGGTGGGGAGCCCCCTGGGATGTTGGCTGCTGAGGGAGAAACTAAATCCCAAGGGCAGAAGAGGAAGAAGGAGAGGCTGGAGGAGGGCTGGGGGCACAGGGGAGACCCTGCACCCCTCATCCACAGCCCCACGGCAGGACGTGCAACTGCTTTTTATCCCTCCCATGGTGGATATTCCCATTTCTGGATGCTTTCCCTCTGCTCCAGCACCTCACAGTGCAATGGGACAACCCCAGCAGGACCCAGGGGTGCAGGGATGGGGCCTGAGGCCACAGCAGCAGCTGCCAAGGAGCAGCTCAGGGGTTCATCACCGGCCCCAAAACCGGCCTTGCTGGTGGGGAAACGCTGCCCACAATCCATCATTCCTCCATCCTGCACATGGAGAGGAGAGCGGGTGGGGGGGCCGCGCGGGCCGGGCCCGGGCGCTCTCTCTCTGCTTGGCCATCAGGATGCTAATCAAGCCCTTCACTGCACGCAAAAGCTGTTCCTACAGGGCAGACAATTAACCTTGAGACTTGGCTTTTAGTGCTTGGAGGGGAGTGATTTTTATTTTTTTAATTTTTTTTTTTTTTCATCCTGTTATGTCCCCGTGCTATTAAACTAATCCTAGGGATGGCCCAGGGAGAAGCTCCCAGGCCTGCCAGGAGCACAGCGTGTGGCCAGCAGCCTCCTGCTCCCTCCCTTCTCCCTCCCTCCTCCAGCCCGCTGGGATTTTCACCCGCTGCCTCCAACAGCATCATCCTGGCTGGGGAACACCAGCACCAAGGGATGTGACCAAGGGCACCCAGCAAGGCTGTGGCGTTAGATGATGATCATGGTCAGAAGCAAATCCAGCCCCTTCGAGGACACCGGACACGGTGCCAGCCTGCCCTTGACTTTTCCAGGAGTTTACCCAGAGGAACAGCACGTCCTCAGCTCTCCAAGGCTGTGGCTGCTGGCACAGCATTACCCAGCATGCCAGCACATATATAACGTATTTAAGCTACTAAAAAAAAAAACCAACCCAAAAAACAAACACAAAACCAAACTAAACAAAAACACTTAAAAGGACACTCGCTACAATGAACCAACATTTTGCTAAATTGCCCCAAGAGGAGATTGAGAGGAGGGCAGCACCATGGCCACCCCAGCATATGGCAGGGATTTGGCAGTGCCACCAACCAGAGCCAGCCATGCTGGGGTGGCTGGCTGTCCCCACCAATGAGTTCCTGAGGAAGGGGGGATGAGGGTGAGGGGGACCCCAAAGCCTTGAGACACTGTGGGCAGAGCCAAGGGGAGGGCTGGGAAAGCAAACAGCCCCAGCCAGGAGCTGAAACATCCACCCAGCAGAGGTCTTGGGGGTGTTTGGGACAGGGTGAAAGCCATTGGGAGGGGAATGGGAACATATTTTGGGGTGTAACTCAATGTTGGCCATTTGCCAAATGCAACCAGAGGTGATGAGCAGCAAGTGATGGACTTGGAGGCTGCAAATGATTTCCCCATGGCTCAATTAGTCTCAATTATCACTTCCATGGGAAAGCCTTTTTCCCTGGGATTAATGTTTGGACTCAACAATCTTAAAGATCTTCTCCAACAAAAACAATTTTCTGATTCTAACCTTCCCATACAAATGTGTGGAGAAACCCAGAACGCTGAGGCCACCACTGTGGTCACCGAGGAACAGGCAGAAAACTGTCAGAGCCAGAAAAGAGACATTTTATTTGTCTCTTTTGGGGTGCTGCTTCAACCAGACTGCTCAGCATCCCTCCCAGGACCTGCAGCCTGTGCTCATCTCCTCCAGCTTCATCCACTGGGGAGGTCTTCCTCATCTTCAGCAACACTTGCACTCTGGTGGGAACTGCAGACCTCCTCCTGACCCTCACACCAGCCTGAACACTGGCTGCTGCCAGCTTCAGCACCCCAAAATAGCAGCAAACCTCCAACCCACGAGCTTTCCCAGCTTGTTCTCTTAATTCCTTGGCCTTTAAATCAGTGCATGGAGGGCTGCAGCAGCCCTTGTGGAGCCATTTTGTACGTGGGTGCTGTTTCTCTGAAATGGCCCGGGTTTTTAAACTGCTTTCCTCCTTTTTTTTTTTCCTTTCTTGAGGGGGTGGTACATGATGGAGGATGGATAAAGAGACTGAAGGGAGAGCTGTGCTGTAAAAGCCAATCTGCTGCAAAATCTGTTGGAAAAAAAAAAAAAATGATGCTGCAAAGTGCTTTTGCAGTTGTTGAGCCATTTGGTAGCCTGGCCAAGGGGTGGTTTGCAGGGCCACGCTCTGCTGGTGGGCACCAGGACCAGCTGCAGAGCTTCACACAGGGTGAAATGTCTTTAGTGTGTGCAGGGATGAGAGGAAGGGTCAGGAAATGAGGGTGAGAAAGCTCCGAGGGAAGATTCTCATTTCTCTGGGAGACTTTTTTGGCTTGTCTGCCTCACTCTCCTGCTTGCAAAATGTTGCTTATCTTCTCCAAGGCTCCCATGGAGGTAAATTGAGCTCCAGCTGCGTCGCAGCTTTTCCCTCCCCAAGAACCACGACCATGAAAGCCACTTTCCCTGCAGCTCTGTTGTCTCTCATAGTTAGTTTTCATGCTCTAAAAAAAAAAATAATAAAAAGGAGTAGGTGCCTGGGGTAGCAGATGGGACTGGTTTCTCCTGCCTCCTATAAATCACAGCGGATGTTTTCCCTTCCTGGGATGAATCTGTGCTCTTGGAGCACCCATCCTGGCCAGGAGGAGAAGCACAGTCAGCTGCCAGAGCCATCACCTCTCATCACTGAAGCTTTCTCCTTGGGAGGAGAAAACAAACAGACCCACTGTTCCTCTCCTGCAGAAGTGGCAAGGTCCTCGTGGGATTGCTAAATCACAGCAGTGCTTTGGAGTGTCCTTCTGCTGGCGTAAATCAGCAGCTGATTTACACCAGGGAGGAGAAGGGAGATGCTGGATGGTTCATCTAAGCATCCCTGTCCTCTGAGAAGTGGCCACAAATCATCTGGTGGTGCTGAAAATAGCTCAGCAGCCCAAGTTTGGGTGTGGGGATGAGGAGATATGTAAAACCAAAGAGGTTCTGAGGTGGCTGTGGGAGTGAGTTTCAAAATTAGAATAGAATAAATAGAGTATTTGGAGATGGAAGGGCTCTACAGGGTTCATCTAGTCCATGTGCCAGACCACTTCAGGGCTGAACAAATGTTAAAGTGTGGTATTAAGGGCTTGGTGTTTATTTTTAATGACAACATTTGCCAGGTTGGATGGGGCTTAGAGCAAGCTGGTCTGGTGAGAGGTGTCCCTGCCCGTGGCAGGGGTCTGGGACTGGATGGTCTTTAAGGTTTCTTCCCACCCAAACCATTCTATGATTTTACAGGTGGGTGTTTTTTTTGTTGTTTTTGTTTTTGTTTTGTTTTGCTTTTTTTTCCCCATCTTTTGCTGCAGAAAATCCAGAGCAGCAACTCCCCAAACTGTCATCACAAGACCCAGATAGGATACTTCCAGAACTCCTTTACATCCCTCCATTTCTTTAGAGCACTGCAAATCCCCACGCTGGGCAGAGCAGCTCCCAGCAATACCTGCAGCAGAAACACCTCCTTGCCTTGAGCAGCCCATTTTCATCCCCAGATACTGTTTTTTTAGCACATTGCCATTCTAATTCAGCAGATGGTACCAACAGCTGCCAACCCTGCTTCTTATCTCCTTCCTAGCAGGCAGAATTGACCCCATCTAACCCCAAATGGAGCTCAGCCTGATATCCATGGTTGTTTGGGTGAGGACAATCCCCTGGCAGGACCTTCAGTGTTTTTTGCAGCCAGGCTAGGAGTCCTGGGACCTGGAGTATGTTGCAGCCCCTCAAAAACCCAGGGTGCTGCTGCCCTGGTCCTGATGCCCCCTCGGGAAGGATGCCCCAAAGCCAGGCAGAGGCTGCCACTTAGTGTTGGGAAGGGAGCACGGCTGCTGCAGGGACCTGGCAGAGCAGCTGTGGCTGGGGACAGGCCACCCCTCTGCTACTTATGAGGTACCCAGGGTTGGTCTTGTTTAAACAAAGTGCCTCCTATAGCTTTTTCCTAGGAAACGTGGCACCGAGGCACCCAGGGGATGCAGGATCCTGCTGCTGCTTTCGAGTGCCTGGGTGATTCTGGCAAGCTTGCCTGTGCCTCAGTTTCCCCAAGTTGTAATGGCAAATTACACCCAGCTCCCAGGGTCTCCTGGCAGCAGAGCTTTCTGTCCCTTGGCCACATGGAGAAACTGAGGCAAGGCACGGGAAAACAGGGCTGGCTGGTGCTGAGCTGCTTGGGTCTCCCACCACCCTGAACACACGGGCTGCTGTCACCTCCAGCTCCTTCCCCTCATTACAGCCCAATTCCCTGGAGATTGTGGCAGCAGAACTTCCTTCCGCTGTGATGTTCTATTAGCTTAATAGCATTTTTCCACTCCATTTGAGAGGGGAATTTACAATGATCTCTGATTAGGACTGCCTTGGCAGCAGCACACAGCTGCCTGCTCAGGATGGCCACCCCAGCCCACCCTGCCCAGCTCCAGCTTCAAAGGCTGTGGGTGCAAAAGTTTCCAGCCACCCATCACCCTGCAGTGAAAAGCCTCCATTTCTCTGTGCCCCATTTTTCACCTGCTGAAGAGTCAGGAGCAGGAGGCACAGCTATTCCCCTGGCTGGTTTTGCCCACACATCTCACCCAGGTGATGTTGGCAAAGCCAGCTGGGCACCAGGGATGAGATATTGCAAACACTGGTTGTGGTCCTCCTTCCAAACCCTGTTCATGGTCCTGCTTCCAAATCCTGATGATAGTTCTGCTTCCAAATCCCACTCGTGGTCCTGCTTCCAAATCCTGATTATAGTCCTGCTTCCAAACCCTTCCTCATGGTCTTGTTTCCAAATCTTTTCAGGGTGCTGCTTCCAAATCCTGCTCATGCTCTTGATTGCAAGCCCCACTCATGGTCCTGCTTGCAACCTCCAACTGCAGCCCAGCAGGCAGCTGCCTGAGCAGGCAGAGCCCTTTCTCCAGGCAGCTCCAGCCCTTGCTTCAGGCATCCCTTGCTCCATCAGCCCCTGCCCTTTGGATCACTGGGAGCTGCACAGCCTCATCCCCCTCCTCACCCGGAGCTGCCACTGCTCTTCCCTCGCCTCTCCCACAGACAGTTCTGGGATCACTTACCAATTAGTGTGGCCTGCTTATTAAAGCTCATTATCTGCCAGTGTGATCTTGGATGGGACTATGCAGGCTTGGCAGGGGATCAAAATCTTCCTTCTTTCCAATTCCATCCTGCTCAGCTCCCCCCACTCCAGGAACACTCCAGGAACAGCCCCACGGCCACACCAGAAGGCTTGGGGACATGGTGCTATTTTTTGAGAAGGAAATTAAAAAAAAAAAAAAAAGCACCCAACAAATTAAGCCAAATTAAGCTGACCCCTCGCTAGGGTGGGGATGGGTCACTGTGCTGCACCCATGAAGAGATGGAGCAGGAGGATGCTCAGGCTCAGCATCTGCCATGGCTTTTCACTATGGGGTAGACACTGGTGGTAAGCAGCTGGACCTTTTTGTCCAACTCTAAACCTCAGAGACGCGTTTAAAGCCTGATAAACCCAGACTAGTGATTCTGGAGGCAGCTACAGGTACCGGGGTGCCTGCAGGTTGACCCTTGCCAGCTGGCTTAGCCCAGTGGCAGTCCCCTAGGTACCCATGGAAATCCCCAGGAAGGTCCTGGTCCCGCTGTCCCTCCTGCCCCTGGGCAACGCCTGAGCCCCCAGCTGTGCCTGCAGGGTTTGGGCAGCCCCCAGCTGATCAGAAGCTCAGTTTGGCTCCAGGGCATGGAGCCAACAGCCATGGGAAACACCAGCTGCCAGCCACAGAAATGAGGCTTCTTCTCCATGTCCTGTGTTGTCAGAAGGAGCTGGTCTCAGAGGTGTCCTGGCTATTTTCTACTTTTAATTGCAAGGATGGAGGGGAAAAGGCAGAATTCTGATTCTTCTGGCACTGCATCAGTGGATGTTTGAGTTGAAAACCCAACAGATGACACGGCTTGGACAGAAACATCTCTGCTTGCAGAAGGAGACATCAGTGCACAGGGACACTGGCTGTGGTCCAAACTGGAGGACAAAGCCCCATGCCACCATCCTGCCCTGCTGTACCCCACACCGTGGCACTGCTGCGGGGTGGCTTTGATGTCACTGCAGAGTGTTGCAGCCTCTGCCTGACACTGGGATGTCAGTGCCCGTGGGGTGACACAGACCCAGGTCCCCAGGTGGGGATGGGGACGTGGCTTTGCTGCTGTGAGGGCTGATCCTGAGCATCCTGCAACTACGAGACAAACAAGGCAAAGATTTTCCAAGCTGGGAAAACCAAATGCACTGCCTGATTTAATAAGAACCAGCAGCATGGGAGAGAGAGCCCTGACTTTCCCAGCACCTCCTTCCCCTTTTTCCCAAAGCTGTCCTGCCCTGGGGAGTCACCAGATCTGGCTTTCATTAGTGAATGAGCCTGTTTTGGTGAGTGGCTTTTGTCAATATTGATTAAAATTCCATCTTCTCCTGTGAAGAGAAATCCTCTGCAGCGCTGCCATCTTAAAACAACTGAGTAGCAAGACCTGGTTTAACTCTTCCTTTCCCCTTTAAACCCCCCTCACCCCAAGGTGAAATCACCCACTAACTGCTCCTTTGTTCATCTCTCACATGGAACCACCCAGTAACAAGAGAAAAATCCACCAGGCAGTGGAAAGCAGCTGGTCTAAGTTCAAGCCAAACAGCCTCAGCTTGCGTGAGCCAGAGCTCCAGCACAGGCCAAGCTGGGAAGCCTGTGCCTGCATCATTAACAAAATCCCCAGCAAATGCTCCCTGTGGCATCCAACCATCTCTCCAGGGCTGCAAATCGTGCCCAGGAGCGTATTTCTCCCCACCTCCTCTATGCCAGGGTGATTTTCACCGCAGCCATCCGTGTGCCTGTGTCCCACACTTCCTGGGATTAACCACATCTTTTATTGCTGCCAGTTACTGGCTGCGAGGATGCCGTGGGGAAGGAACCCGGGAGATGGGTTACCACCTCCCCAGCCCAAATAACATGAGGCTTTGCAGGCTGCAGAGGCAGCCTCAGCTCCCCAAGGAGGAGGATAAGGGATCAACCCCCACCCTGCTTCCCCAGCACACCCCTCCTTTGCTCCCCACCGCTGGATAATGGGAATGTTGTTGCAAGGAGAGCTGCCTCCTGGGCACGGACTGGGAGATCAGGGGTGTGAGGGTGATGGCCACGGCGGGGGGATTTAGGAATCAGGGTTTCGAGGGTGGTGCCCATGACCTGGAGACCTTTCCATGCGGGTGGGAGCAGAGGCACCGCAGGGCTGCGGGCAGCATCCCACCCTCGGCTGCTGCTGAATGCTCTGAGGCTTCACGCTGCGAGAAGAATGAGCAGATAATAGGATTTGCTGTCTCTTCAAAGGGCGCAGGAGCCGGGCCCCAGCGCTCTGCAGAGCCCTGGGAAGAGCTGCCGGGAAGATCCCACATCTCAGGGATGCTGAGAGCTGCCTGCAAATGGGAACAGGGGACCCTGTGAAGGCAGAAAGCTGGTGGTACAGTGCTGCCCAGTCATGCCTGCACTGCTACTGGTACTGAGGGAAGGCAAGAGAATGCCAAACCCTGGCAGTGGCACTCCAGGACAAGGCGTTTTCTCCGGGATCAGCTGCTGGGCTGGAAAAGCAAAGGGGAAAGCAGACAGAGGGCTTTCCACTTGGTGCTTTACACCAGCACACATTGCCCCACCGAACATCAAACACTTGTACCTCCTCTTCTAAGCACACACACACACACACACACACACACACTGGCAGCTGCGTGGGGCAGAGCAGCCGCCCCTGGGACAGCCTGGCCCTGACCATGGCATAGGGGCAGCCGAGGGACCATCTGGAAGCTCATCTGAAGAGCTCCAGCGTCCCTCCTTCCCTGCTCCATTTCTCCTCGGATGGCTTATCAGCAGTGACTTTCCCGACAGCAATCGATAGAAAACATTTTATCGCCTTCCCAGGCGGCAGGATCCTTGGAGTGGGTTTGATTTCTGTTTCTATGGTGACATCTTCCGGGCTTATGAAAGATTTTGCCTTTCTTGGTTGTTGTTGGGGGGTGGAGACGGACGGAGGGGGGGGAGCAGTGACTGGGGCTATATATTTTGTTGTTGTAGGTTTTGCCTTTTTTTTCTTTTCTTTTCTTTTTTTCTTTCTTAATACCATTTGAGGTGGAACAAGGCAGTCACCAGCCAGACAAACGCGATGCCCGCAGCTGACTTGCGGCGTTGCTGCTCGCTGGGAGGGGCCCCAGGGCAGCTTTCATCCCCGGAACATGCCGTGGCCTCTGAAATCCACTGAGGCTGGAATGCACATTGACTCGTCCAGGGCCATCCCCTTCCCTCACCCTCGTCCCCCTTTCCACCCCTCCAGGCTTCTCCTGCCAGGCCTGGAAAAAGCCACTTGGCCACAGATGGCCTCAAGCACAAGTACCTGCTCGGAGCACTTTGTAACACCTCATTCTGCTCTCCAGCTTTGCTCCCTCCTCCTTCCCCTTCCTTTTTTGACTCCCACCACATCTGTGAGAGGAGGAGAGGGTTTGCCACGCAGCCCCCCACCACCAGCCCCTGCCCACTGGCTGCAGGGGTCCTGGGACCCAACCAAAGGTGCTGGGAGGGATGCTGGGGGATTTCTTTCATATCTGTGTGACACGATCGCTTGCCATCTTCGGCATGCAAATGGCTCAGTGCTTTTGCTGAGTTATCTGCACCTGAGGATCTCTCTGCCTGCCTAATTAATGTCGGCAAGGCTCCTCCTCGGCATTGCCTCCTGCTGCTTGTTCCTGCTGAAACAGCCTATGTGCTCCAGCTGGAAGCCACCCTCCTGGAGCCTCCTCAGGGAGATGGATGGATGGATGGATGGATGGATGGATGGATGACCTCTCATGTCCGGACGTGATACCCAGATTTGACAGATAACAAAGCAGCCCCTACTTCTTTGTCCCTCACAGCTTGGGGACCAAAGGGGAACCCCTCTCCTCCTCCACCTTGTCCTTAGTGCAAAGGGAAGAGGTGCCTGGCTGGGATATGCAGATCCCAGGCTCCAGCTTCTCAAAAGCCTGATGGCATTCAGCATGCAGCAACTGGGAGAACTCGAGCAATGTGAGAGGATGAACAGCCCCATGCATCTCCTGGCACACACTGGTCATGCCACTCAAGCCAGTTCCTGTTGTGAGGGCTGGCACAAGGGCAGGAACTGGCACCGGGCAGCTGGGAGGGCTAAGGGGCTACTGATGGCATCAGCCCAGCTTGCCAGAGGTGGGTTTGAAAGGCATTGCCAGCTTGGAAATAACCCTGTCTGCACCTTTCCCATAATGATGGAGCTGTACAGCTGTAATATTTCTCAGGGGCACAGCCTTCTGCCTGCACAAAAATAAATAAACCAGAGGTTTCTTCTGTTTCTTTGTTGTTGGGGGTTTTTGGTTTTGTTTTGTTTTTTTTAATAATGGGAAACTCCAAAGCTCAGAAAGTTGGAACCGTGTCCTAGTGTTAAGTGACAGCAGGGGATAACTCTTTGCATCAGGCACAGACCCAAAGCACTTAAAATGAAGGGCAGGACAGGCAAATGCAGGCCTGCCATCACCTCACCCAGCAGAGAAATGCACCGCCTGTGACACTGATCAAAACCCCTGCATATTTCATCACAACACAATGCCCTTATCTTCGACCCAAAATAAAAATTATTCCTTGCTCAGCAAGCTCGAAATAAAAAATTATCCCCGCGTGCACTAATGCCATGTATCCATCAACTTCAAATGCAAATCCACCAAGCGTTTCTCCCTAATTTTACCATAAAAGGATGGTTACACGCCAAGCACCTCACTCAACATTATTCTCAGGCACGGCAGTCGCGATCAGCAAATCTTCTCCCAGCCATTGACAAATACTTGGATCCTCAGCTTCTCCTAATGGAAACAATCTGGTTGGTTCCTGAGGAAGGGCAAAGCATGGAGGCCAGGAAGGAGAGCAGCATGTTTTCTTCTCTCCTCCCTTTATCAGCTTTCCACCCCCCTCCTTCCCCCCCAAAAAACACCTCCTCTTCAGCTCTGGAAACAAAACTCTCTCTGCTCTGTGTGAGGATAAGGGGGAGAACCGGTGTTATTGACTACTCTGGGGAGAACCTGCAGCCCCTTTGCTAGGACGTGCAGAGGGTAATTAGGGATTTGCAAAGCTAGTCATATTCTGTTAGTGTTTTTCTTCCTTTTTTTTTTTTTAAGATGTGGGGGAGCACTGGTGGTAAAAGGCACAGTAGAAGTGAAGGGAAAACACCAGGGAGTGTTTAAAGAAATGGCAAAGCATGGGTCAAACCCAGACCACATAAAATGTCTTTCCAGGTGACTGGAAGGCTGCTGAAGGGTGGGAGCAGGAGCAGAGAGCAGGACTATGATAGATGTCAGCAAGAGCTCTGGAAAGGCTAAAAGTGCCACGCTCCAGCCCTGAGGACCAGGAGAGCCCCCTCAAGCTGGCTGTCCCACTGGGCCTGTCCCACTGCTGGCACTGGTGGTTGGGTTTGATGAATTCCCAACCTGACCCGCCTCAGCTTCTGAGTCCCAGCCCGGGATAAGCCCCCCAGCATTGCTGGGAGGGTGGCACAACGAGTCCATCCAAATTTCCGCCCTGTGCTCTCAAGGAACAATGGCCCGTGTGTCCCTCGGAGGCTCCTCCTGCCCCAGGCGGCTGCAACCACCCTCTGAACACTTTCCCTCTTGTTCACTTTGGCTGGGGAAGTGGTGGAGCAGCAGGTATTTCCTGCCATCTGCCACCACCCCTGCCTGGCCACCCCCATGAGGGACACGCTGCTCCAGCCCGCATCCCTGAGACCCCCAAGGGACCCGACAGCCCTCGGGGACGCAGCAGGGACCCACAGAGGTTGCTGTTCCTCGGCAGATAAGTGGCCCTGCTCCATAGGGACATCAGCAGCTGGATTCATCCCCTCTTCCTCCCTGCTGTGCACATCCTGCTGGAAAAATTTCCCTTCTGCAGTTCCAAGTCCCAGCTAAAATGAGGCTAAAAACGTGCAAAATGCTGTTTTCGCCTCGTTTCCTTTGTGCGTTTCACAGCGTGTTCTGCAGACAGGGCACTTCCTCAGAGCTTCACTTTGGCTCTCACGTTCAGGAATAAGAGAGAGGCTTTTATTTTAATAGGAAAACAAGATTATAAATGAGCAGCCAGGCTGCGAGAGCCCAGAGTCTTCCTGTTAAAAATACCTGCACGTGTTGCCGTGGCCAAAGCCGGGTGTCTGCACCAGGGACACAAGCAAAGAAGGGTCCTGAGTGTCACCTCTCTTGGTGCAGAGCGGGGTGGTGGTGGTGCTGGCACATCTGAGCTGCAAAAGCGCTTAACCAGCTGCGACGGCTGAACAGCCAGAGCTTACAAGCAGATAACTGAAGGCGAGGAAAATCCCAAGCAAGCGTCAGGCAGCAGCGCTGGCTGCAGCCAATTTTCCTCGCTTAATATGTTTCCTCCACTCGTTCCCCTCCCTGACCTCAGCTCCTCCTTGGAGCACGTTCAGCCCCCGACGCACCGCTGAGCCACAGCCAAGGCCAGCGGGATTGCTGCCATTTTGTCCCTCTCCTCGGCTGGGTGGCCAGGGCTGCTGCAGACCCCAGTGTCCCCCCTGGGGCTCCCCATGCTGCCTGGGGCAGGGTAAGTGGGGTGCACCCTTGAGGGGGGAGCACCCTTAGGGGGAAGAACACCCCATGCCATGCCGATGCACCCGTCGGGGTTGCTGTGGGATGCTCAGACACGTCACCTCCATCCTTTGCAAAGGGGAAGTGTTCCGCATTCAGACGAGGATCCGGATCCAGACAGGGATCTGAATCTGTCTCCAAATGTGAATGCAGATGTGTATCCAAGTCCTGATCCAAAGCCTTGCTCCAAACCCAGCCCCAGATCCAAGCGCAGCCCTATATGTGGTCCAAGCCCGATCCAAAATGGGGACTCAAACCCAGACAAAGACCCGCAGCCGAATCCGG
Source organism: Florisuga fusca (assembly GCA_038090715.1). Taxonomy (NCBI): domain Eukaryota; kingdom Metazoa; phylum Chordata; class Aves; order Apodiformes; family Trochilidae; genus Florisuga; species Florisuga fusca. The sequence continues at coordinate 2,586,846 of JAAWXA010000035.1, read as the reverse complement.
GTCTAAGCCCTGTCCCAGGGTCTGGTGTGCGGCCCCCGGAGCGAGGTCCCCGGTGCCATCGCGCGGTGCCGGGACCTCACCCAGCCGCGCAACCGGGTGCCCAGCCACCATCCCGCGGCGGGTTCCGCCAAGTGCGGGGGGTGCCCTGTACCCAGTACCGGTGCCCACCATCCCGTGTCCGGTACCCGGTGCCCAGTAGCAGATGCTTGCTGCTACCACCCGGTGTACACTAACAACTGCCCGGTGCCGACTCCCGGTACCCGGTTCACCGTGCCCAGCGTCTGCCGTGTGTTCCCCGGGGCGCCACGCACAGCGCCCATCGCCCATCGCCCCCCTTCCCCTCCTCCCCNGATGCTGACCGGCCTCTTCCCTCCGGACCGGGGGGGTCAGCATCCCGGGGGTCTCCATCCCAAGGGGTCTCCATCCCGGGGGTCTCCAGCCGGTGGTGAAACATCGTGGCTGACGTCACAGGCTTGCCGGACGTTGTCATTGACGTCAGAGCGGGGAGCTGCTGGGGTGCTCGTTTGTTCCCCACCACCTTTGTGGGAGCGCGGTGCTTTGTCCCTTGGATGTGTGCAAATTTGGCTTTGCAAAAGCTCTTGTGGCCACCTGCCTGCTCTCCCCTTGGCTTGTGAGCAGCGCCCTGGGGTGGCTGCCCTCAGGTGACCTCCCAAAGCGATGTACTGGAGGAACAAAACTATCAGGAAGGGATTTGCATGGGGGATGGCTCCCACAGCTCTGTGCAAGCTGGAGGAGAGGGTCTCTGGTGGTGCCAACACCTTTAGGGTGTTCTCCCAGCTAAGCTCAGGGTGCCCCAGCTCTTGAGCATCACCAGAGCCTCCTGCAGGTTCCTGAAGTGGTTTTCTGATGGATGCCAGGACTTTCTTCTGCCCCACGGCTACCAGAATGGTGCAGCCACCTTTCCTGGGGTGGCAGCTTGTGTCCCCCACATGGGTGAGCAGTGGCTCTGTCTGATATTGGTGCTGTCACCTGTGTGTTGGTGGGAGAGGGGTGGGGGGACCTGCAGGGGGTGAGGCAGAGATGCCCAGCTGGTGTGGAGACCATGTCTCCTGGTGTCTGTCACTGGCTGATGAAAATGGACCTCGAGCTGCTGGGGGGTAGAGTGGAGAAGGATGGGAAGGAGCTAAGTGAGATGGAGAAAGGGACACGTTCCTCCCGACCGCTCTTCCCTCTCTGTTCCCAGTGGGATCAAGGTGTTCCTTGAGACACGACGAGAGTGATGATGATGGGGGGTTCAGTGTGGGTCTGTGCACGGGGTTCAGAGCAGCAGCAGCTCTGCAGCCTGGGGCTGGCAGCTGTGTGTGTGAAGTTCAAGGCAGGAAGTGCGAAAGTAAAAAAAAAAAACAAAACGAAAAAACCCAAACCAAACAAAACAAATACCACGACTGACAGAAACTGCTGGGGAGATTTAGGGAAACAGCACAGCTGAAGAAGCATGTATCCTTTTCTGAGGGGGAGCTGCTCATGCCAGGGACCGCAGACCCACCTCTCCCAGCTCTGTCTCCTCTGCAAGCCCCAGGGAACAATTGCATACAGAGTGCTTCGTTTCAGAGCCGCCACCGTCATTTCAGAGACCTTTTAGGCAGGAAAAGTGCTCTGTAGCGTGTAATTTGAAGGCTCTGCTCTGAACCTTCACTGTTGCTCTGCTAAATGATCCTCTGCTCTTCCAAACCTTTGCTGCCTGGAAACCAGCAGCAGTGACCTGGTTCCTGGCCTTGTTCAGTCCCTGCTCTCACTTCGGCCCCTTTCTAAGGTGAGGGGAGTCGTGGGTTGCAAGGAGCAGCCCAGGGCGTTTCTCTGCCTTACTTGGGGCCTCTTCAGACGTCAGAGTCCTGTGAGATTTCAGCCAGTCTTAATCATCTCTCGCCTCTGCCTGAACTGCAGAGGTTGTCACAGCTCGCTAGGGATTTTCCAGCCCGGAGGGTCGGGTCTTGTGAGGGCTCTGCAGGAAAATCTAGGGACCCCAACTGATTTCTTCAGAAATGGGGGAGCTGCAGAATTCTTTCCCGTAGCATCCCTCAGGCTTGGCAGCTGGTGGTGGGGAAGGAGGGTTTGTTCTGCCATCAGAGGAAACGACTCAACTTTGGTTTAACTGATGGAGCCTCGCCGGGGCCATGGTGAGCTGAGCCAGGAGATGACAAGCCCTTGGTTAACCCGTGGTGTCACGGGGTGTTTCCTCACCCTCATCTTTGCTCTCCTGCCCATCCCAGTGCAGGTTGCCCTAAAACTTTGGGCTGTTGGAGGCCTGCCTGCAGGAACTCAGTTTCCTCTCACCCTGGGCTCTGCCTGCCCTGCCAGATGCAGTCAGGGCTTTGAGTTCCTGGCAACCAGGGTGTGCAGGCAGCCTCGCAGTGGGGCAAAGGGAAAAGGATGGGCAGAAGAAAAAACATTTGTACATGAAAGGCTCATCTGTCACCCCTTGGCCTGTTCCTGGCTGGTCTGGAGCTGTGGTTTGGGGCTGAGCACTGGGCTGGTGGGCAGCAGCACGCCCGCTGGCACCGCACAGGCACACACACGCCTCCTCCTGCCTCGCGCGGCTTCGCTCTGCTTTGGATTTGCTCCTGGTTTCCGTCGAGGCAGGGAGAAGCCTCAGTGACAGCGGATTTATACACATCACCCAATCAGACACGTGGCCTGGGCAGGAGGAAACGGTCTTGAGGTCATCCTCAGGCCGTGCCTGGCAGATACCTGGGTCTAACGCACTCCTAAAAACCGCGGGTGCTGGGGTCCCCGCCTTGTCCCCCGGCATTTTGTGCCACTCACTAATTACAGGCTTCATGCAATGCAGCTGCAGGGCACGAGGCAGAGGAAAGGCAGTTTCCTTTTTCCTTCTTCACCTCCCGGAGGGATACTCTGCAGCTGCAGCCCTTCCAGAGATGGATCCGGATGCATCCCAACTGGGGTGTAGGGAGTAGATCCTGCGCATCATCCTGCTGATGTCCTGCCCCACTGCCCACGTGGAAACATCACCAAATCCCACCTGCTCATCATTTGCTTGGATTTGGGATTTGCCCCAGAAGAGCTGATACAGCTGCTGGGGGCTGGCAGCAGCGAGGCTTTCACCCTGGGCTTGTTGTGGAGAAAAAGGAGGAGGAGGGAGGCAGGTGCAGGCGCTGGGGAGCCAGTGTCCTGGCCAAGCACAAGGAGCCACCTCCAAGCAGCAGTTGCCACCTGCGCTCACCAGCACCCAGCCAGCAAAAACTACACATCCCAGCAAATCAAGGGCCACCACCAGCCATGCAAAATGGAGAGTGACTTCCCAGGGCTGAGGTCACACCCTGTCCCTGGTGGGAAGGTGGGCATGGCTGCGGGAAGGCAGATACTTGGATTTTTTGCTTGGGTTGCATGGCCTAGTTTTGAGAGCTGGAATATGCTCAAAGATGGGCTTTCTGAGTTGCTTTTTTTGGTTTTGTTTTGTTTTAAATGACAGCATTTCCCCTTTAAATTTACATCTCTAGCTGGGGAACACAGAGCCTGGTGAGAGAAGGAGTGTGAGACTTTTATAAAAAGAACGAGTCGGGTTTTATTATCCCTTTGAGACGAGCAGGGAAAATCTATACTGAAGGCATGAAATAGCAATAAAAATGGACTTTTTGCCAAAGCAAAATTAATTGAGTGAATCTCAGTCCTCAAGCCTGAGCTCTGAGAGGCTTATGAGTTGGATATGAACCACGCTGTCCCCTTCCAGGCTCTTCTTCCCTGAGGAGGTGAGGCAAAACCTCCCTCCGGTCCCCAGCGCTGATGTGATCACAGCCAAGGAGCAGAAGGACTCATGCTTGGGATACAGGGATCCCCATTGCTTGCGGGATTGCCTCCAGCCCTGATGGCTCCCAGAGCAAGGACATTCCCAGGTCCCTTTGTGTGAGGGCCTGCTCTGATGGCACAAATATGACACTGACTTAGTGGTCACTGCTTCGGCATTTTTGCTCTCCACCGTCTCCATCAGTCATGGCATCCCACCTGGATTGTGGATTTGGGGGAAGTCCAACGTGAGAAAGGAAGAAGGCTGCCTACAGGCTCCTTGAACTCGATCTGGAAGCCAGGAGAGGAACCTGCTATTGTATCTTGCTCTTATTTACCATTTTCTTCCCTTGTCTTTGCTTCCTACTCCTGCCCCATGCTGGGATCTGGCTCTCCACGGCGCTTTCTGGCCAACACCTTCACAGAAAAGGAAAATCCCCTCTGGGGGGGGTTTTGTTCATCTGGATATATCCATGCAATGGTACAAGCTCTGCTCTCCCCTTTTTAGGGGGGAGGATGGCAGGAGAAGCCGCTGGACAGCTGGATTCTTTTCAGCAGATGGTGCAAAGAGGACGAACCTGCATAAACCTCCTGAGTCCACCAGAGAGATGGAGATTAAATAGCGAGAGGGCTGAGAAGCAGCTCCAGGCAGGAGAAGGAAGGAGAAAAAAGGAAAATGGGGGTGGAAATAGGATTGGAGAGTGGAACTGGGGAGAGGAGTGTTGGTTTGAACAGGAATCTCCTCCCACTTGATGTCTCCCCTCCAATTCAGAGGGCCTAGATTCAGTGCCATAAAAATATAGCCCTTTTCAATCCCTTATCTTGCAGGAGCAGAAACAATTGGCCTGCAAAGAAGGAGAAAACAATCTGTTTGACTGACAAACAAAAACACATTTCTGCACAAAAGGAGGAGGAGGAAGAGGCAGCTGTCTGGCTGCTGCTTCTGTTTTTTTCCTTTCCCCTCCCTCTCCTGTCCCCTCGCTGATGGTGTTGGAGTGGAACTGCTGCCCTTGCCAGCAAACACCCACCGTTCTGACTGGCTGGGTTCAATGTCAAGCTCCTGCTGCAAATGTCATTGTCTGCCCTGCTGTCACCAGCTGTGGTGGAGATGCACAAGCCCTGCCGTGGTGCCCTCCTGGGAATGATAGGGGGAAAGGTGGTACCCTGAGCATCAGTGGGGCTGGAAGAGGTCCCAGGTGGGTGTCAGAGACAAAAATTGGTGCTCAAGAGAGAGGAACCAAGGCTGGTGGCTTGTGGTGGCTGAGTTAGGGATGTAGGGGATGCAGGAGATCCCTTGTCAGGGAACTGTGGGGAAGTTTAGTTGGGTTGTGGGCAAAAAGCTGATGTTGCAGGACATGGACAGCATCGTTGGAGCCCCCAAGAGCTGCAACTGGAGATACTGCTGGAACCTTGGCCATCTCCAAAGTCAGCTCCTTGCCTTGGTTTCCCCATCTGCAAAGTCAGCAAGATAACAGGCAAGTGCTGGAAGAGAGCTGGGGCATAGAAGTGCCCTGTGCACCTTAAGTCATTATCCCAGCAAGTTGTTATCCCAACAAATCGTTATTCCTTAAAAAAAATCATTACGGCAACCACCGCACTCACCAAATTGGTGCTGGGGGGAATCCATCAGACAGGCAGGAGCAGAGCCCATGGGATCTCAGCAGTTCTCCATCTTACCAGAACAAACTCCTCACTAGGAGGCTTTTTGAAAAGAAAGAGCAACTCATTTTCCCAATGCAATTCCCTGGCCAGAAGCAGCAGCAGTTTCCTGCCTGGAAAAGCCTTCCAAGGGGACTCTGCTCTGTGGGAACACGTGAAGCAAACACCCACACTCCAAAAACAGATGAGTGCAATACCCAGCACCTGCCTGAAGCTTGGAAAAGCAGGAGGCTGGAGCAGGGTGATCTCTGCAGGGGATGGTTAGTGCTGCCACAGAGGGAATCTACAGTAAAGGGGCACAAGAAGAAAACCCTGAACAGTCTGAATTGCTTTTGATCCAGGTTGCTGGTGACCTGCTGGAGTGCCCTGGGATGATGATCCTGCATTGGTGGATGATTTGCTTTCTCCTGCTGGGTTGTTGTTTTTTGGGGTTTTTTGAAGAGTTGTTTCACTCTGCTGCCCAGCAGAAAAATAACATGTAAGAAAACATAGATTCCAGGTGAATTAATTGCAAATAATGACTCTTCATTCCCGAGTGATTCTCTCTCAGTGCCTCATTCCAGATACATAACAGCCAGGCTTTCCTCTGCATATGCAGCCAGGCTCCTTGAAGTGCTGGAATGAATTGATAGCAACATCCTGAATTCAAGAGATCCAGCCTCTGCTTTCTTAGAGTACCACAACAGAAGCTTTGGGGAATATTTGACTTGGAACATTAGAATAATTTGATTTACTTTTTATTATTTTTTTTTTTTAAATCCTGCATCTAAATGCAGCATTTTCTGCATTTTCCTTCCCTCTTCCATTTCAAAGGAACGTGCTAGGAACCATCTCCCCACACCTCAAACTGGAGGCAGAAGAAGAGACGCAAGATGTCTGGACTCCTTTCACAACTTTGTCTCTTGACTTTCCTCCCCAGAAGGGGAAGATGCATTGTCAGCCTGTCTTGTGATCGGGCTGTAACCTTTTGTTACCCTGATAAACGTCAGCGGACCAGGCTGGGATGTTAAAAAACCTCCATCTCTACCAGACCGTTGCTGCACTGCCTTGCACACATGATTTGGGCAGGAAGAGGCCCAGCATCTCCTCGCCTGAGCAATGTTGACTTTGCCCAGCGTGAGGGCAGTTCATGCTCTGCAGGGAAGAGCAAGGCAGTGATTGCAAGAGCAGGTTTTGCCCTTGTTGAACGGGGTGGAAGCACCCTTCAGGGTGGGTTCTCAGCCTAGGAGGAAGAGGTCTTTGCTAGGATGAGTAGTTTGAAAAAGTTTGTGCACCAGAGAGGAAAAAAAAAACCCAATGTTATTGAAGTACTGAAGCCACTGCTGCTCAGGGGCACTTGTTCCCTTCCATCTCAGCAGTGTCACCATCATGCTGTGTCCTCTGCAGCCACCTGCCATGGTGCCTTCTCCCAGCACCTGCCTGCTTTGCCGTGGCTCCCCAAAGTCCTCCAGAACCCTCTCTCCTTCTTTATTTCCTCCTGCCTCCCAGAACTCTTGCTGCTTTCTTCCTTCAGCTCCTCTTCCCAGCTGAACCCCACTGGCAGAAAAAGCCCAGTGAAGATTTGGCCTCCACTCCCAGTGCTGGTAGATGAAATGTAAATCTAATGCTGGGATAAAGTAAATCTAACAAAGATGTGAGTTTTGGCTCCCAGGGAAGAAAGACCATCCAGTGTTTAGCATACACCTGCTTCTCTGGCTCTGTATACTCTTGAGCATCAAAGGTGGCCATGGGAACAGCTCTTCAGGTGAAGCCAGAGTTTGGCTCAGCCCAGGGCTTGAGGAGAGCTGGCTGAGACAGGGTGGAATCTGGTGAAGCTCTGGCTTTCAGCTTCAGACCCTGCAGATGTCTGGATGCTCACAGTCTTTAGTTGGTGGGGCATTAATTTTTCATTGCAGAGCCAGCGTTTGGTGAAGCAGCATCCACCCGTGTTTTATTCAGACCTACTTGGAGCCCCTCCTTTCCCTCCTCACAGTCCATCCTGACAGCAGCATGCACAGGAGAGGAGCAGGCATCTCCCACCCCTTCTACCAGTTTCAGTTACACAGTCCAGAAGCTCATCCTCAGTGTTCCTCTGCACAGGAACCTCTTGGGATTTGGCCAGCGTGTGTCAGGACCGTGCACCTCTTCCTCTCCAGCTGCTCCCTGCTGGGCTGCGTCACCCAGAACATCCTTTCCTCTGCCCAGGGTTGCTTTGTACATCCTGTTGCCCAGGTTATTTCCCCCTGAATTATACCAGGTCACTGGTGTGGTCCCTTACTTGGCTGCAGTAGCACAGCCTCTTCGATTAGGTGTATTTCCAAGCATGACTTCCATCTGTCTGTCAGTCGCTACAGCTAATTTCTGCAGCACTTACAGCCTTACCAGGGGCATTGTTCGGGTGTAATGATCACTGATGGTGGCAGGACTGTGATAAATGATCTATTCCACGCGTTTCACCTCTTTACTGTTCACAAATTGTTCATGACTTTTTTTTTTTCTTTTGGTTGTTTGTTATTTTTTTTTTGTAGCTGGCATTAAGTATTCAAAGCGGCTGCGATTTCCCCCATCGTATTCATTATTCAAAATTGTTCTCCAGGTAATTTCTGCAAATAATTCTCGGTCTTTGCTCTTTTGTGAATACTCAGTCTCCAGAATGAGAGTCATTTTAATTGGGATCTTTCATCACATGATGGATTTTGGCTTCCCCATTGGGCAGGATTAATTTTTAGACTTGGGGAGGGAACGGTTACAATTAAAAATTTGAAATTCACTTTCTTCCAATATCTTCAGTTGCTGCTTAAAATTAACCGTCTGTCTTGTCTGGTTTTTTTTCCCCTCCTTCCTGGCCAAAAATCCCTGCCGGTAACTTGTTGGCAAGAAACACTTGGAGAATATAAACAAAAAGGTGGCACCAAAACAGCTAAATTTAACGTATCTAAAAACTGAAGTGATGATTCACAGTGGTTTGTTTTGTATTATTCGCCTCACTCTGGTAAAAATAATGATCAAAATAATTTAGAAACATAAAAAGTCACATAGCGAGGGGACATTTATAGCATTTGGTTTCATAAAATCTTCCATCAATGGCTCTCTGCCTGCCTGAGAAACATCCTGTGGTCTGGCTGGTGTGCAGCAGTGAGTTGGTACCATGGTTCTGCTTGAGCCTGCAGCTGGCTCGGTGGAGGTGGAGGGAAGGAATGTGCCACCAGCCTGGCTCCATGTACTGCCTTGATCCTCACCTGCAGCAGACAAGACTCCAGTTGTCTGCTCAGAGCTCGACTCCAGGTAGAGGGTGACCGTAAGTGACTTGCCCAAGGTCGCACTCCAGCTCCCTTGGTTCAGCTGGAAATAGCTCCAAGGTCTCCTGATTCCCCCCCAGCAGCCCCCTCCTGCCGCGAGGCAAGACAGAAAGGTGCAGAGTTCACATGTTTTCTTTAACCGACAGCTTGGCTCCTGCCACCTCTTGTAAAACCTCCTGGGCTCTATTTGCTGCTCCCTGCCATCAGGCTGAGTCAGTGGGGCCCCCCCCACCCCTTTAATACCACGGGCTCCCAGGGCATATTTATGCCTCCGAAGTGGAGCCTTGCGCCGGTGTTCCTGTTGGTGCAGCACCCGGGCGGCCCGGCTGTTGGCTTCCACCAGCTGCTGCTGCCGATTTCCCTTAAAAATAAAACCCCTCTAAAGGTACAGCAGGGACACCTTAAATGCAGAGCTGTGGCGTGCAGTTAATCATATCCTCTTAACGGGTTTATTCGCTCATTAAATATTTAAGACTCGTTTCTCTTTATCAATAGTGTGGAGGCGTGCAGGCCCGGTGCAAAGATTTATGCACACAATAGGATCGGTGCATTTAGATTTGTTTGAAGGGATCCAAGAGCCATTTAAAACTCGACCGAGGGGGACGGTTTCTCCTGCTGTTGTTTTTCTCTGGTGAGGTTTCTGCCTCCTGACTGCGGTTGGGAGGCAGAGGGAGGGGAGTTGGGGAGGCACAGGCTGATGGCTGCCTCCAGTACCCCCCTGGTTGCTTTTGAATTAGCTGAATCCCCCTTCCTGAGGGATGCAGAGGTCTCAGAGGGGGCCAGCTCATGCCTGGCACAAGCATGCTGTAGTGATGGGGATGGTGCATGGAGGCAGGACCTGGTGCTGGGAGCGTGGTTGTGGAAGTGGTGTTCTGATCCCCGCTTCCCGCTGTTGTCTGTGGGAAGAGCTTTGCTGTTGCGGCTCAGATGTGAATTCCAGCTCATCTGGCACTGTTCAGGAGCCGTCACGCAGGTGCAACATCTGTTGTGCTCCTGTTATTACCTGAGCTCTGCTCGTCAGGCAGGTGGAAGAGCACTGGTGGCCTTTTCAGTTCATAGGATGGGAGGTGGGACCAAACCCACACCATCACCTTGATCCTGCCTCCCCATCCTTCCCATCAGCTGCCCACCACAGCTCACCAGTCCACATCACCAAATCCAGTCAGTCTTCATCCACAATCTCCCACCCTGCCCCTTGTCTGGGGGACCCCGTGGCTGCCAGCTGTTGCCAGATGTGTTGCTTACCCTCCCTGTGGAGAGGTGACTCTTCCTGCGATGTGCACCCCGCTAGCAGCTGCGCACACTCCTTCCCCAAGCTCTGAGGGCTTCAAGTGGCAACCTTGTGATGAGGAACCAGGGCTGGGAGCCTTCCTGCTCATCCCATGGAGTTGCACAATGTGACCTGTACCCATCCTTCCACTGAGTGCCTTGCTGGAGCTTGCAGGGACAGCAGGTCCCAGCATGCAGGACTCCATCCTCGTCTCAGCAGCCTCTGCTTAGATCAGGAGGGAACATCTCATGCCAAGACCTGTCCTCCCCAGGCTGCAGCTTGTAGCTGGCGATGGCAACAGCTGACTCCCAGTTTTTTTGGCCCCCTGTGGAATCCTGGCAGATTCTTCCCGCAGCCAGACAAGCCCGTTCCAAAAACTCCTCTCTGGGAGGTGCCGGGGTGGATAAAGAGGGTGAGTGGCTGCAGTGGCACTGGGCAGAGCTGGCAGTTCCCTCCTGGGGGGTGTGAGAAATACCCTTGCTGGATTATTGACAGTCCACGCACTGGGAGAGCCTGCATGTGTCAGATATTTCCCCAAACCTCTACTGCTTTGCAGTGTGCCCACCAGAAAAAAGGATCTGACAGCAATAAAACTGTCGGGTGGCTGCTGCTGCTTCTTTTTTTTTTTTAAGTTCTATGATAGCTTCCCCCCCCCCTCCCTTTTATTTAATAGCTAATGCATCTGTCACTACTTTCCTAATGAGCTTTCCGAAAGGACCTTGGGGACCCCTACCTATCCATGTGGGTTTGGATAGGAGCTTACCCAGGGGAGGCGGTGAGAATCCAGCTCCCTCTTTCACCCCCATCTCCTCCCCACCGCCCTCCCAAACTCCTCTCCGAGGGTAGGTTGTCCAGAGGGAGGGGAAGACAGCAATATCTCAGCACTCAGCGAGCTGGCGTGCACCCCCTGCAATCACAGCCAATAATGACAAAAAAGACGGGGCTGCTGCCAGAGATAGAGAGCTGAGCTCCAAGCGTTACAGCAATGTCACAGCCTTGGGACTGCTGCTGGCTGCTACTGGAAAGAAATTTCCTCACAACAGGCAGAGTTATAGGAAGGAGCCATTGATTGCATTAAAAAACACCCTCCCCACCTCTCTTTTTTTTTTTTTTTNTTTTTTTTTTTTTTTTTTTTTTTTTTTTTTTTTTTTTTTTTTCTTTTCCCCTTCCTCCCCCCCCCTCCCCTTCTCTCTCCATTTGCCATTGAAGTTGCGTTCAATAAAACCCATCGCCCGAGAGCGTCTGTTCGCATGTTCTCAGCAGTACAATGGGCAGAGGACTGCAGTGTGCAGAGGCTCAGCCAGCTTCATCCAGACAATGAGGGGGTGGGAGCAGGGCAGGAGCAGGGTGTGTGTGTGTGGGGATTTTTATTTTATTTTATTCCCCCCCACCTACCAGCCCCCAACTACTAATTGTAATCACAAAAGGCAAATGGGAAGGGACTGGGGGAGCAGGGCTGCGGTTCACTGGGGTCATGGTCTCCATCAGTCATTCTCCCAGCCTGTTGCTGGGTAAAAGCCCAGCTCTGTGGTTTATCAAAACGGCTGCATGATAAAAAGCCTCTTCCTCCCCACCCCACCCCCCAAAAAAAAAGAAAATAAAAAAATATCTGTTTCGTCTCCCTCCAAAAACATGAACATCCCATCACCATCCATGGGAGACTTCCCAGTGACTTCTCCAGGTGCAGAAGGGAAAACAGAGGGCTTGGTGACTTGGGTGCAAACCTAGGATCTCTTCCCCCTCTCTGATGCTCTTGGCAAACCATTTAGTGCCCAATTCAGCAAGGGGTGGAACATTGCCACCCCTGTGCCATTTGATGGGGCATGAGAGGATGCACCACATGGCAGGACTGAGCCTCAGATCACATCATGCCCACATTCCCCTCAGATGTAAAACCTGAGATGCTAAACCTGTGTTGTGTGATGGTGGAGAAGCTAGTAACTGTTCATGACAGGGAGATGCTTCCAGATCTCTAGATAAAAGGTGCTCAAGGAGGGAAAATTATTGGCAACGTGGGCCAAATAGCTACAGGGGATTTGAAATCTGTTTGTATTTGTAGGATGTAACCACTAAGGAGGGAAAGAATGGGACAATGGAGCATGCACAGCACTAATGGAATGAGCATAGGAAAGAGGGTATCTCTGGAGACCCTTAGAAACCATTTCCCAGTAGTAAGATCTGCTTGGGTTGTTTGTTCTTCTTCTCAGATGAGAGCTGCAGTCATGGACACTTTTATCACTTGTGAACTGGACTTAGGTGGAGGGCCAGAGTGTGGGCTGTAGGGATGAGCTTGCATGGCTCTCCAGTGGGTGGCTCTATGGATTTAAGAGGTCTCAGCTTCCATTTCTGTCTTTCAGAGCTGTGCTTTATCATAGAGGAATCTGGGCTGGACATTTCAGACCTGTTTTTTTATCATATGGGATGCAGGTTTGGCCTCTGGTAGAGATGCAGAGGCATGACTTGGGCATCCTGAGACGGCAGCAGAAGAGTTTTTTGGGGTATGCATATCCCTGTCCCACTTTGGGATGGAACCCTGGGATACAGTTTGGGCTGGGGTGTGGATGTGGAGCAGCTTCGTGGTACCATGGGAGCATGGCAATTCCTTGAAGCCATCTCATTGGAAGGTTCACTTTTTCCATCTGATTCGTGTTCCTGATGCAAGCCCATTTCTTGCTGTGCTGAGAGGAGAGCTGGCTGAAGCACTGCACAAAACTCACAGTGGTCCAGGCTGGAGACTCCTAAGAGGCTCTGAGCGTGGTGGTGCCAGGAGCTGGACAAACACAGGTTGTTCCCTTGAGATTAAAACCAAGTTAGACAAGCTGTTTATTGTCTGTGCTCTGACAGTGCTGAGAGACCTGTGCAAAGCGTTGGGCAAGCCCACAGGAGTGTCTGTCCCAGCTTTCCTGGAGCATGCATCCCTGCTTTCCCACAGTTCCTCGCTGGTGGCGGCGTGCGCTGCTCCAAAATCGCGACGTCTCCTTCCCTTTGCACCCTGAGTCAGCCCCATTTTGTGCTCCTTTCTCACTGAAGACCTGCAGCACAGCACACCAGGCAGGTTTTTTTTTTTTTTTTGTGCGTGTGTGTGTTTTGCTTTGTTTTTGATTTATTTTATTTTTTGTCCTCCCCCTCTCTCCTGGACACTTTACTTAGGTTCTTTCTTCCCTCTCATTTTCTCTACCATCAAATGAAAGCCATTCAGACCAAAACGGTTCAGTCTGCTCTTTGTGTCTGGAAAACAGAACACCAAAGACAGCTGGACCTACCCGAGATGGCCACGGCTGTGGCAACAGTGGCTCTTTGTTAGCGCTGTTGTCTCTGCCCCTATCTCCAGTGTCTGGGGCCCTGTCTCTTTAAAGCTTTAGTGTGCTGTGTCAAAGCCAACAGAGAGTTCAGCTTATTAATGGATTGGCTAGGTTAATATCCCAACAGTTTGGGTTGGGTGTTGTTTTTTTTTTGTGTGTGTGCGTTTTTGTGTTGTGGGTTTTTTTTTCCACCAGCATAATTTAGAAAGGGGGGGGAGGGAGGAGAGAAAGATAACCCAGTCCCATTTCTGGGGAGGAGGGCATGGCATGGCTCATTGCTTTGGAGAAATGGAGCTGGAACGGTTGGTCGGGGCCAGGAGGAGGTGGTGGCCCAGCCCTTCGCCTTCCTGTCTGTATGTACATCTCTCTCTATCTCCTTCTCCTGCGGGGTTCCCTGCATCAAAGCTTCTTCCAGTTCTTATGCTAATGAGGTGCATTAATGCTTAATGACTGTGAACAGGCTTGTTTAATTGCACCTATCTGAGCAGGAGGCACGTTGCTGTATAAGAGGGAACGACCATGTAAGCAGCTGCATGCCCTCCTGGACAGTCTTAATTACATGTAAAACTGATGTGATCTAAACCACCAGGCTGGTGATTAGTTTAGTGAGGCAGGTGGTACTTTGCAATTCAGTGCCTCAGAAACTCTAGAGCAAGTGAGATCAGATTCTTTCGTAGGCTATGGAGGATAAGGCAAGCCCTGATCATCCTTGAATTTGATGTTGGGTGGGGACAAGCACGGCATAGTAGATTAATTTAATTAATTTATTGCAGTTAGTTTGCAAAGACATTATCCGCCAGCGTCTGTGCAGAATACTGAGCAGTCCCATTAATGCAATGCTATTTTGCCTGTAAATCCTCTCCCCCCGCCCCTTACAGGAGGAATGAGCTGCGATGGTCTCAGCTTTCTGCAGTATTATCTCGTGCTGTTTGAATACGACTGATTGTCTGAACTACAAAGGGGCCCCGGCGCTAATGCAAAGCCATCCCTATTGGCACTAGACCTAGATTAATGACTCTGCATGCATTGCCTTGGCTAGAAACTGGATTTCCCTAAAGCAGCTCAGGGCACTGCTCTCTGCGCTCCGGTACCGGTACCTGGAGCCGGGCTGGGATTGTTCAGATGGTGGGAGCACCTCCAGGTGCCAAGGCTGTGGAGTAGGGGTATGCAGGTACCAAGGTACCTGTCACTGCCAGCCATCTGCTGCTAATGACACTGTCTCACTTCTTGCCGTTATTGGTTTTGCTTTTCTTCACCAGTAATTCGTTTGGGGAGGGGACTAAACCCAATCCAGTAGCACTTTGGGGTTGGCTGGGCTCCCAGGACAGGCGTCCTCCATCCCACCCTTGTCTGGGGGCTCGCCTCCATTATCCTCTCCCTCGAGTGCTTCCTCCCCATCCTGGTCCCATGAACTCTCTGCTCTTCTCCTCTCCCTGCCCACCTGGGCCCCAGCAGAGGCTCTTCCTGACGTTACTCCCACAACAACCACTTCCTTCCCGTCCCGGCAGCCCCTGGCTCCGCGACTGTTCCTTCCCGGCCCTGACCAGCCCTGGCCCCTCACTATCTCCCTGAGCCTCCTCTTCTGCTTCTCCACTTACAGCCACCACTATTTATTTTGTAAAAGGGCTTATCTCAAACGAGGAGGTTCTTTCTGCACGGGGTGAAGGGGTGGGAGGTGACTCGCAGCTCTGTTCCTGCCACCAGAGCCCTCTCCTGGTGTCCACAGCACCCACGGGGTAGAAACCCACTATATGGGACATCTTTAAAGCCAATCCTCAGGGACAAATTCCCCAAAATTAAGCATCCCCCCACCCCTGCCATGCTTCAGGCTGGTTGGCAGGGAAAGAGAGCCTGACTGTGGCACTCTCCAGCTTCTGGTGGGATAGCAACAGGGCAGGAGCTGGGGAAGAAGAAGGCTAGGTGTGTAGAGAGGCAATGAGAGTGCTGTGATGTCTTCCTCAGCGTCTCCCTCAGTGTCCTCCTCCCAGTCAGTGTGTTTCCTGGCAGGAGAAGGCACGCAGCCATGGCGGGGGTGGCAGCAGGAGGACAGCAGCTGAGGAGAGAGGGTGGCAGAGGGAGACACAAGATGGTGGCTCACCCTGAGGGTAGAACGGGGCCCTGCCTGCTCTGGGGTGGCAGCTCTCCCTCCATGGGAGTGAGCCCCGCTCTGAGGGGCTGCAGCTGCCAGGGTCCCCATGGGGGAAGATGGAGGCCCCACCACCATCTGCCTGCTCCTCACCCACTCCATCACCGCTCTTTCCCCCCTTGTCCCACCCAGGCATGTTGGGCAGTGCCAGTCCTTGGTTTCATTATGGCCCCAAGGCAGAGTGCAGGTAGAAAAGAAGACTTTTTCTCTCAGAAAAGCCACCCCAAGCACAACCCTGTGGTGGCCATGCCAAGGCAGCCCCTGAGTGTTGTGGCATTGCTGCTCCCTGCCCCGGTGTAAAGCGGCCACTGGAGACCTCGGTATCCCTCTGCCATCCCCTCGGGTGGGCTGAACACCCTGGGACAGCCCATTGCTGTGAAAACAGGAGTGCTTTGTAGAGAGATGCTGTGAGACTGTCACCCCAGGGTGGTAGGGAGCATCTGCCCAGGGGGGGTCAGCCCTGCTGTGTCTGAAACACCCTCGTGCCAAACCCAAGCCCAAGTGAAACCTTTTTTTAGCATTCCCCTATTTGCCAAGCGTACTTCCTTTCTTTTGATTCTTACCACCTACATACAGTCTGACTGCAATGAAAAAAAAAAAAGAAAAAAAAAGGAAAAAAAGGAAAAAAAAAAAAAAAAAGAATTGCAACATTCAGTAGAAGGCTTTTCTGTCTAATGACGTTAAATTTATTAACCAAAACTCCAGCTGCACCAGGCTGGGATCTAATAATATTCAGGCTATGGAGACATCAAGTAGAAAGAAGCTTAAAGCCCTTTTTATTTCACAGTAAAACTGTCAGTAAATAACTGGATTGTCTTGAGACTGAGAAAATGGGGATTTATCTTCCTGAACATGAAAAGTGTGCTTATTTTTTTTTATCAGCTTCAAAAAGCCCCAGCAACCTTGATTTTCCTTCCACACCGTTCTCAGCAGCTCTGCCAAGCCCCAAAACCACACAAATCAAGAGACAGGCTCTAAAGATATTTTTAATTAAATTAATTCCTTTTCCTTCCTTCCCCATTTCTCCCTTGTCCCCTCCTCCATCCTCTCTTTCTCTCTCCCTGTGTCCCCAGCTAATGACTTCTAAGCACTGTGACATTTCAGCACTGGCTGTCACTAACACCACACCTCCGTGCTGGTTATAAATTGGGCACAGAGACATAAAATTCCCTGCAGAAGGTCCCCGTTTGATGATATTCTCTGAGGTAAATCTCCAATAGCTCCCTGTTTTCTTTAATAACGCTAATAGGCATAGATTAATTAAACTGTTATATTACTTCCTTCTTTCTACCAGCACCAGTTAGAAATCTTATTACCTGCTCCTCTCCGCTTGCCTTTTCCCCAAGGTGGTTATATTCCAACCAGTTACCAAGGTTTCTCAGAGGCTGTAGCACAAGGTGAAACTGCAGACAGCATCTGCGTGAGGCTGGATTCTGCCCCCAGCCCTTGGTTCTGACACCCCCCCCTTCCCCTTCCCAACCTCAGCTGAGTCCAGGCGGGCGTAAGAAGGGGTCAGGATTAAGCCCCTGGTTTATCTGAAGGGGTTCTGTCTTGAAAGCAACAGCGGGCCTATTGTTGAGTCTGGATGCCCCCTCTAAAAGGGACCACAGCTGTAGGAAAGGGAATTGTATACATCCATCAACTCCTCCAGGGCCCCAGGATGTATTGGTTAAGATTGTGGGATAGCATGTCTCGGCTCCACTGAAGGGGTCCTTTGAATGACATGTTGGATATACTGTTGCACATCTGGCCGCTGGATTATTGAATTGCTCTACGGTTGCATTTTCCTGACCGCGGGAATGTGTGGCGGTCCTTTGGGGTGAGGGGGGGATGAAGGGGATGACATGTGGGAAAATTAAAGGGATGCATCCCGCGGGGTGGGGTGGGTTTGGATGGAGCCGCGTGGTGGAGGCGGGGAGGGGACCCGGGGGAGGCGGGGAGGGGACCCGGGGGGAGCAAGGCAATGCTTTCACACAAAAATGCCGTGTTGCCATTTGAAATCCACTCCAGAGCTTCCTGCTCTAATTAAATTTGTCACCATCGTTACTATAATGCCTGCCATTCCTCCAGTGCTTTGTGTTCTCAGGGATCCCAAAACACAACAGAGGCAAGGGCAGAATCCCCAGGTCTGCCGTGTTCGTCAGGAGCTTTTTTTTTGGGGGGGAAAAACTGAGAAAATGCTATTGTAGGAGCTACTCTGGGCAGGAGTGCAGCCACTTCTGGTTTGGGGATGCTGGAGCAAGAGGCACTGACGCCAAGGGATCTAGGCAGCTCTTGCTCACACATAAGGTACGTCCTGGAACCACTGATTTGGGTGAGCACCCTGGGAAGGCTGGGTGCAGCAAAGAGCCATTCTTGGCCTCTCCCTTGGCTCGTCCCACTCTTGGTCCCTCTCAACCCACATGGGAACCCAGTGTCCCCACAGCCACCACCGCACATCACTCTTGGCACCACGTATGGCTCTCCGGCCATCACCAACCTGCCATGGGGTGCTGCTGGTGGCTGCTTCGTGCCGCGCCGGGGCAGGAGGAATTCACTAATTACTCACGACTCTTAATATGGCCCCTGAACACTGCCAGAGCGGCGTGAAGGGCTCAGAGACGGAGACACAACCTGCTCCATCGTGTCTTCTGTGTCAGCTTGCAGCGAACTGAATGCAAAAAGGCTGTCTGGGCTGGAAGCAGCAGAGCCCTTGGAAATTTAAAGGTGCAGAGCACAGAAAACAAAAGGCGAGGCGGTCGCTCTGCTGAATATTCAATCCCAGTGTCTGATCCTGCCGGGAGCAAAGCCCGCCACAGCGCCTCTGAAAGCTGGTGGGAGGGAACCTTGGTTTGAACCTCATCTTGGGCTCCAGCCCAAATCTGAGGGGGGAGGGCAAATTAGTCCTTAATGCACATATATCTTAGACTAAAACCTGATAAGGGAACTCTCCTATGTTAATTTACCTGAGTTATTTACTATACTGATTGCTGAAGGTACTCTGATTAGCGCATGAAATATTTCTATACCTTCGGTCTGATTAACCCATATCTGCAAAATAAATATTTGTCTCATTATAGTTATGCGATGGTGCAATCAAAGAACCTATCAGAATGGGAAAGGGAGAGAGGATCTGTGTGGAATGGCGACAGGCAATGAACGGGTTTGGGAGCAGGGAGATGAAAAGCAGGGACATAGCTGGAGGGGAAGGTTTAGTGGGCACAGCCTCTGGCCCGGGGGTGTTGAAATGCCGGGGAGGGCACGATTCTTCTCCCATTTCACCCGTGCTAATTGGGACTAATTCCGTTTGACTCAGCAGCGTTAGCACCAGTCCCAGCTAGAGGAGGGTCAGACCTTGGGAATCACAGGGGTGAGTCCCAGCAGGCTCCCAGCCTCCAGCTCTTTTTTTTTTTTTTTTTATGAAACAGAAGCAGGGAGTTCCCGGCAGCACGGTGCGTGTGCCAGTCTCCCAGCCGAGCTCTTAAAATAGCCCAGCACGCTGTGGCACCAGGGGAGAGCGCAGAGGATGAAGCATTCAGTCTTTCTGTCCCAGATTCAGAGAGAAGGAGGGTTGGCAGTTCCCTACCCAAAGCAAAGGTGGCTTAGGTTTGGGGACAAGGGCAGCTGGCACCCTGCAACCAGGTGGCAGGGGAGCTGGTGATGCCAGCACTGCCACGTGTGCTGGATGTCCTCGGCGAGGGGAGCTGTAAGTCATCTGGAGGAGAGGATCCCCTGCTCTGCTGTTATGGGGCTGTTTTGCATACGCTCTGTTAGGAAAGGAGTTTTATTGTGGCTGTACAGAAGAGCTAAGTCAAGAGGTTGCTTTATGGCTGGCGGATCCCGGGGTAGGGAGGGAAATGTCCCAGATGCAGCATATAGTAAGCCAGGCAGTGCTGTACAGCACTGCTGCATCGCCGAGTGGCTGCAAGCACTGCTCTGCAAAAGAGCTGAAGTCATTTTTCTTCTAAGGGCAGGGGGTAGTGGGGAGGAAATATGAAGGCAGCCCTGTTGCTAAGGAAATCTGCTCTTTGTATGGTTGTACATTTAGGTAATGCTAATGAAAGGCCATATAGTAGCAAGGTGCAGATGTCAGCACTGTGCACTCCTGGATATTTGATTAGCATTTCTTTGACTTTGCCTCCTCTTACAGAAATACCTGAGTACATGGATATTAGCAAAATAAAATCCCCCTTCTCCTTTGCCAACAGCTGGGAAAGGAAAAGCCTTACCAAAATAAGACACTCCATAATGAATATGTGTTTTTTTCCCTCCACGCACACCCTGGAGAGGATGAGAACAAACATGTGATGAGAACAGAAATAGTCACATCACTTAATGCATTGCTGGACGGTACCCAGAGCACAGCGATGAACCTGGCGTAAGACCTGATAGCAGCAAACCTGCAGAGCATCCTATTTAATGGCTGGTGGCCCACAGATGTTTTAAACCTCAGGTTTTAAACCTCTCCGAGGTTTCCCTTTTGACTCGAGCATCAGTGGGCTGCTCTTGGAAGCAACTGCTGTGGGTGCTCTATCCAGGGACCCAGCGCATCCTTGGATTGGTGTGTGTGTGCGTGCGTGGCGTCCCAGCTGGGATCTGGTGATCTGGCTTGGGAAGCTGGAGAGGACCCGTTCTGCTGCTACAGAGCACTGTGTCCTGCTCTCCAGCATCGCTGGAGGAATGATTCAGCCGTTTTCCTTCTCATGGGGGTCGAGTGGATGCCCCTGTCTGAGTGCCACTAATGAAAGCACCCAGAAATGTAACCACTCTGTGCTTGCATGTCGTGCTTGCGACTGTCTTAAAGACCAGCTGCTCTGTGTGAGACTTCCAGAGAGAGAGAGTGCTTGAATGAAGCCCTTATATCTCCCTCTTTTTCTTTTGCCTTTTTTTTTTCTTTGCCACACAGTGCTGCCTGGGTTCTGTTCTTCCTTGTCTTTTGCTCTTGCTCCCTGGGGCAGCCCTGCTGTGTCTCAGAGGTGTGAGGAGTGAGTCCTCCTGGGAGTCCTCCAGCTCCTGCGAGGAATGGCCCCTCGGGGGGGCTTAAATCCAGCAGCAGGGCCCCGGGGTGTCAGAGACATCCATATGGCAATGCTGAGCATCTCTCCTCGATGGCAGCAGCTCCGGGATGGAGGTTTGCATGCTTTTTGGTGCTGTGGTTGGCCCTGACAGCACCTGCCCCTCCCTCTCACCATTGTGCAACATCCCAAGGGCAATTACAGCAGTGCTTACGTGGAGGAATGATACTGGGAAAGTATTTAGTCATTTTTAACTGTTTTGCTGGTGGCTCCCCTCCCTTAAGGTGGTTCCTATTTCTTCTTCTCCCTCTCCCCCAGCATGTCATGGTAACTCCTCGTGGCACCTCCTGGTCCAGCAACTCCTCTTGGTGCATCCTTGGGTACCAAAAGCTCCTCATGGCAAGGAGGAACCCGTGCTGCCACAGAGGAGCTGCATTCCCATCAGACTCTTTTTCCTTTCCTCCCCTTGTCCCTTTTGTGCTTGTGACAGTGATTTTAAAGCTTCTGCGCCTTGACAGCGACGCAAGAGGGTTGGTTTTGAAAGCAAAAGTGAGAGGCGGGAGGCTGCAGAGCTTCTCCTGCTCTCAGGGGCTTCTGGATGCTTCTCCATCTCCATCCCCAGAGTGGTTTTCCCTGGGCCCAGTGTAAACAAGGCAATCAGTTACGGCAGTTTGAGCGTTTCTCCACAAACACTGCTGTCAGCTCCTGCCCCCGCCGCAGCCTCTCTCCACTCCCCCTCTTCCTGCCGCCGTGCCGCTCGACCGGTGTTGGGGTGGCAAGGGGGTTTATCAAGAATGCATCCACGTGCAGCCCAGACCTCCCAGCA
Source organism: Florisuga fusca (assembly GCA_038090715.1). Lineage (NCBI taxonomy): Eukaryota > Metazoa > Chordata > Aves > Apodiformes > Trochilidae > Florisuga > Florisuga fusca. Next base: position 2,565,609 of record JAAWXA010000035.1, on the reverse strand, counting down.
TCAGTGGGCCAGGAAGGCTCCAGCAGGAGCTGGAGTTGAGTCTGAGATGTTCCTGTTGCCCCACGCTGTACAGCTCACCCCAGTTCCGAGGGACAATCGCAAAATTGAGGAGTGCTCAGGGAGTTTTTTGGGGCACTGATGTGCTCCCAGGGAGAGACATGGAAGAGTGGGTGTTGTTTGCACTAGGAAGATGGTGGTGGAAAAAGGCCATCCATGGAAAGATGGAAAGAGGCCACAGTAAAAGATGATAAGCTCCTGTAAACAAAAATGGCACTGAAAAAATACATGAGTAAGGTTACAAAGTTAGGTGCTGACCTTGTAAGAAATCCCAGTATTAAAGACACCTGAGGGGCTTATGCCTGGCAGAGCAGCATGTTTTCAGTAGGGTACAGGCTTAATTCTGTGGTCACAAGCTCTTTCTGGAGCGTGTGGGATGGATGGAGCTTGGTGACACTTTGGTGCTGTCCCCTCACCATTCACTCTGCAGCCCCAGTGCCCCATTCCCTGGCCATCGTGCAAATTCTGCTTGGAGGACAAAATTGTTCCTCCTGGACTATACTAAAATTCTAAGTCTTCTCTCGGCTCTTGTTTTCCCTTCTTTCCCCCTATCTCCTCCACCTCTGTGCTGCTCGGTGGTTGGCAGGGGGGAGTAGTGGGACCCTCCCCCAGCAGTAACCTTCTTGGGAAGGCTGACTTTGCCCTGGGACCCCAGAGCAGGAGGGGATACACTCCACAGCTCCAGGAGAGCTGATGCAAGTGCAGCCCACATGCTTCATGCTGCCAGCATTTGCTTTTTCCATCTGTTTTTTGTTTTGGTTCAGTTAAAAGCAGAGAGGAGAGGTGGATTTTGGTGTGAACCTCCTGTCTGTCCACATGCGGTGTGTGGGACAAAGGCAGCTTAGCATGGAAAACTCCAGGAGCACCCAGGAGTGGTCTGAGGGACTTAGCAGACATCATTTCTCCTGAAGCTGCTGGAAAAGCACAGTATGTTTAGGAGAAGCAGCCCTGCAGCCTGCTGTATGTATTCACTGTCTGAGAGCTGAGCCAGCCAGAGCCTGGAGGGGACAGATGGAGGAATTAAGGACATCTCAGCTGGGCAGTAGGACCAAGAGATGCGTGGCAGGGATCTGGCTCCTGTACCTGAAGCACTTTGGAGACCAGGCTGGGAGTTTTCAGAGCTTTTCTTAGCAAGAGAGCCCTCCACCGGAATAATGTGTTGTGGACATAAATGGAGATCTGGAGAGGGAATATTTTCGCCCTGGAAGCTGCTAAGGAACTTGCATCTAGCTGCTAGCAATGTGTTTCAAACTGGGTTTCTGTCCCAGGGAAGAGAAAGCAGAGCAGCCTCGCTGTGCTGACCGATTGTAAATTCTTCCCTGTCTTTGCTGGGGAAAAACAATGAACTCTTAGTGAAAACCTCCCAGAAATCCAGGACATGGGTATTTTATGTGTCAGCCCTTTACCACTTTGGAGAGAGCAGCTGAGGAGACCAGTCAAGTAGATCCCCTGACTTTTTATCTACCAACAAATCAGTGGAGTGAGGGACAGAGATGCTGGCTCCCTCCCTGAGCCGGGCAGGTCACGGTGACACACGCATGACCGTGGGAGAGAGGCTGAGAAACTGTTCCTGAGAGAAGGGATTCGAGAGGACTGTGTGTAGCAGAGCACAATACACAAAAGCCATGTTGAAACTTTGCATTTAGATGCAGCAGCAAACCAGGGAGCTTACCACAAGGGCTGATAAGATTTCCCGCCTCGTAGCATTTACTTAAGAAGTCTTCATAAATACACCCTCCACTGCTAACCATCCTTTTCTGCTGGGAATTGCCATTAGGAGCTAAATTCAGCATTTTACATATAAAAAGCACTGAGACTTAATTCTGCGTGATGCTTTCTTTGTAGTCCTTGGAGAAGAGACAACTCCAAGTTGGATTTTGGCTAAGAGTTACAGCGAGGTGTTGGGAAGTGGGGACTGCAACACTGCTCAACCTATGATCACAGCACCTGGGGGATGCACGTGGTGTGGTCAAAATGAGAAGCCACAAAGGTCAGGGTGCTCTGCCCTAGGGTGGACCCATCAGACCTGTGAGTTGTCACAGATGAAAGTGGCTTCCAAGCTGTTTGGAAGTAGCTTTGAGTCATCATCCCTGGAGGTATTTAAAAGCCGTGTAGATGTGGTGCTGAGGGACGTGGTTTAGTGGTGGACTTGGCAGTGCTGGGTTAGTGGTTGGACTTGATGATCTTAAGGGTCTTTTCCAACCAGAATTATTCAGTGATTCCATCAAGCATGCACAAGCTGCGCTCCCTCAGAGGCCAAAAATGGGCAGGTTTTCCTGGACACAGCAAGAAGCACATCTCTGGCACTAATTATCCCCCGTTGCATTGCAAATCCCTGCTGCAGCTTGGAGGGCTGTGGGAGATGTTCAATAGCATTTGAAGATGGAGGGAGATTTCTGTTCCCTTGACTGCTTGCTCAGAAGCTCCTGGACTTTTCCAGCTGAAGTTGCACCTGGGCTGATACAAGCCTGGATCAAAGGTCCTCGCAGAACTGTTTTGGAAGGGAGACACAGTCTTACGCCCTGGTCTGCAGAAGGGTTTCCAAATGTGAGGAATTAGGATGAGATTTGAGTGGAATTATCCCATTTCTCCCTTCTCTGAGTGCATCTCTTCCTCCCAAGCAGCACATGTCAAGGCAGGGCAGCAGCCAAAGTGGCCAGCGAGGCAGCTCCCATGTGCCCTGGAGGGGACTGATCCCAGAGCTCTGGATTGTTCCCGATATTCCCGGTGGGGCTGGAGCTGGAGCAGGGATGGCAGGAGCGGGATGGAGGGGGAGCAGACGGTGGGCACGGAGCTGCGGCGCTGAGCGGGCGGCACAAAGCACCGTCAGAACAGCAGGGGCTCGCGCTGGCAACGGCTGCAAATGGAGATGGAAAAGGGCTGGAGAGGAAAGGACACGACACAGCTGGTCCCTTTCAGGCTTTGATCCCGAAAGCAAAGGGGTGTTGGCCACGGAGCAGGAGGCAGGGGGGAAGAAAGAGGATGACTCATAAAAATATTGGTGTTTCCATGAAGACGCTGTTACCTGAGGACAGGAGGGAGGAGGGAACTTCCCTGCAAACGTGGGGGGAGCTGGAAGAAAAAGTCCCACTTGTGTAGAAATTGCCAGCCTGCTTAGGAACACAAAGCTGTTTGCTTTGGAGCCAGCGGGTCGGTTATTTGCTGCGAGTTGCTGGTTCTGTGCGGAGCAGAAGGTGGTTTGTGTGCTTGTTGCTTCAGGGGGGGGAAAAAAAAAAAAGGAAGAGCTGATTTTCTTGGAGGTCTGTGCAGTGGAGGTGGCTTTGGAAGAGAAAAGAGAGATCTCCTTCCTCTGCTGGCTGAGGGAATGGGTTGAGGGAGATAATCCAAGCCCAGGTAGCTGAGGAGAAGTCAAACACATCCCAGGATCTTGGCTCAAATGCTCTGGCCACAGCAGGGTTGAACAGAGCAGGTTTTGCCTTCGTGACCACCCTGAAGTTTGTGCTGGGGAGAGGGATGTGGTTTACTCACAGGCACTCAGATTTGCTCTGTGTGCCTGTCCCTTCCCCTCACAAGCTGAGAGAGATGCTATGTCCTGCATGGGAGGACAGGAGAAGGACAGGAGGATGTGAGAAGGACAGATGGACACGGCTGATGTCTGCCCTGCACCAAAATAACCTCCAAGTTTCTCTCACTGCTCCCTCCATGAACTCTTGGGGGATTCCATCTCATAGAAGTCCTATAAGCAGCACAGGACCAGCTTTTTATCCTGGAGGCAAAAATCACTGGAAATAACACTTCATCACTATGAAGGTCCTGACACCATCCTTAACCACCACATCACGAACCTCCTGTCGCAATTGTGATCTGCGTATGTGTCAAATCTTGCCTTGCAGATAAAAGCTGCTCCGCAGGCACCTTTTGTACTAAAATACGGAGCCTTTAAAATGTGAAAGAAACAACAAAATGTAGGACGCCACACAAAGCTGACCCACTGGGGACTTGTGGGGGGGGAAAGAAACGCAAGAAGGAGGGCTTGACACACAAAAATTGTTTTGTTAACAAAGCATCATTGTTCCACTCTGAATCAGTTTGACTGGAGTGGTAGAAACACCCCATCTGGAGACAGATGGAGAGTTTTCTGGCTAAAGAGACGGCGGGAGGAGGGATGGCTGACAACCCAGCAGATAGCATTGTCTGCTGCTACCTTGGCAATGGAGAGGAGAAGGGGCGGGTGGCAGATTAGGCATCCCCTTTGCCACCCACCCGCCATGCCGACTCCTTCTGCGCCCCAGGGCCCATTTCTGGAGAGAGTTGAGCACCCAGGTTGCTTACCCCAAGGGGTAATCCCCCCTTCCCTTCTTGCAGAGCTGGTTGGGTGCTCGTGGGGATCAGCAAGGTGTCTGGAGAGGCTACGAGCAGGCTTGTCCCCCCTCCGAGGTGCTCTGCCACCACACTGTCAGAGCCCACCGTGGTGAGATGGTGCTTGTGTGCTGTGCCAGGGCTTTGTGTGACGTGGTTTTGGCAAAGCCAGGGGGACCAAAGTGGAAATGGCTTCCCAAAGTGAGCACAGAGGTTTGCTCCTGCTCCCACATCACTTTGTCCCACTGACTTCCAGGAGAACAGGGTCTAGGCTGCTGGAAGGATGCTGAGCAGAAACCAGCATGGTCAGGGCTACAGGGAGTAAAATGGGTGACAGCAGCAAGAGTTAATGCAATGGCAGAACACTCAGGGACAGACGGGACATGCACCAGGGTGCTCGGGTGACCCAGCAGTTCTGCAGGATCCCTGAAGACCAGTGCTTTGAATTGCTCTGATCACCTCACTGAGGTTGGGGATGAATGAGGGAAAATCTGTGCTTGAACGCCTGGGGCCTTTTAGCTACAGCACACACTAAATGCAAGATGGTTTATGGCTCTGGGCTCTGCTGGCACAGGAGCTGCTCAGCTCTGCTCACCCAGAGCTCACCAGCAGCCCCTGCTCCCTCTGCTGCCTTCCCTGCCTGATGGGAAACTCCAGGATTGGTTTTGCTCCTGCCAGAGCTTTGAGGGATCATATCCTGCCCACCCTATCTGAATTCCTGATTACTTGCTAATTGCTTGACACACTCTACTTGCAATGCAGGAGACAGGCTCACGTCATCCTCTGTGGCTTGCCAGGGGAGAGTGTGAACCTCTTTTTGACTTGCCTTGAAATAGATGAAAAAGAATAGAGCTTCATATGATTAATGTGAAAACTTTAACTTGGTTTCCTGCCTTAGCATCTGGGCCTCAGTCATCTTAGCATCACCATGCCTTGATTTTTGGGGATTGGGCACATGTGGGGACACCTGAGAGGTGATGCTGCAGGCTGCAGTGACCTGGGTGCTCCTCTGCAAGGTCTGTCCTTCATCCCCAGCTGCTGAAGACATTTTGGGCTTATGCAGCAGTCACAGAAGGATTCAGGTGGTTGCCTCGAGGCACTGCTAAGATAATACCTCAAGAGCTCCTATTCAAACCTCCTATTTGCATGGTGGGAAGATATTCAGATGCCCCATGGCTTTTTCAGTGAGCCCAGATGAACAGGCCCAGCTCCTCACCCCGCAGGCTGCAGGCAGACAGAGGGGATCAGGAGACCAGCACCACTTAGATACAGCCCTGCAAGAAAAAATAGAGGAATAAAGTAAAAGATGGGTTTGTTTTTGAGCCTCAAACCTCAGCAGCATGCTGGTGGTGAGGAATGTTCTGCTGATGGTGTCCCCAAGCCCAGCCTGGGATGGATCCTGCCTGGTTTAATCTGCCCAGAAGAATGTGGCCCAGGGAGTGATATGAGGGTGGTGGGAAGATGTGTGCCTTGTGCTCGTGAGATCCCAGAGCATTTGTATCCACGGTGGCACTGCAGGTGACTTCGGGGTGAAGCGTGGCCTCAGGGGGGAGAAGTGAAGGGGGTCACTGAACATCCAGGGTGGAGTAAAACAGGTCGGATGGTCAGGTGTATTTACCTGAGTGGTTGTCCTAGAGAGAAGGGACCTGGACTTTGGAGAAGTGGAACCACACCAGATGCACCACACTAGCAGGAGAGAGGAGGCAAGGTTAGTCCAGGCAGGAAGGTTTTGTTGTCCTGGAAGAGACAAGGCCCTGATCACTGGATTTAATAAAGCATCCGTGAGCAAGGGCTCTGGCACAGCAGCAGGTCAGGGTGCTCTTTGCTTTGCTCCATGACTTGGAAAGTGCTTCCTTGGGGACACATGTGCCACCCATCCACCTTCCTCTCCATCCCTGCCAGCCTGGCTCTCCCCACATCCCGCTGCCCGGTGCTGGGCATGTGGTGTGAAATCTTTCACCTTGCTTTCCCCTGTGTGGAAAGGGGAGAAAAAAACCAGTCTGTGAGCCCTGCCGGGGAAGCAGGGAGGGATGAATTCACCTTGCTGAGGGGCGAGGGAGTCTCTGGGTATAGAGGTGCTGGAATAAGCACGGCGAGTGGATTAAGCAGCCACTGGGTTGCCGCTCATCACCCCCGTCAAGAGCTCCCGGGGAGGTCGGGTGCTTTCGGGTAGCGATGCGCAGAGGCAGCGCAGATCACTCACTCCTCTCTCTGCCTCCCCATCGCCTCCCGCGCCGGGCTCTGTGAATCAGCATTTCTGCAGCCGAAAGGCAACGGTGGGGAGAGGCAGGAGACTGTTGGGGCAAAGGGAGGAGGCTGGAGAGGGGACCTGGTTAAAAAGGGGCAGCCTGTGAGTCTGGGGGTGGTCTCATGGGATGGATCTGCAATCTGCTCCCGCTCAGGATTTTTGCTTGTTGCTGTCATACACCCCTCGTGCGTGGCAGTGAGGTAAACAAGTGCTGTGAGTGATGCCTCCCCTTCTCCCTCATCTTCTCCCCGCCGTCGGCGACGGGAGGATGTGACAAGCTGGCACTGGGAGAAGGCATGAAAGGGATGTGATCCACTGCGCCTCCTGAGCTGAGAACCTGGGGAGATCCAGTTACAGCAACGGGGTTAGAACAAAAGAGAATTGCCTCCGGGATCAATTCCTCTCCATTTTCTGGGCTGCCTGTGCATGCACGCGCGTAACAGCCTCCTTCTCCAGTGCTACCAGCTCTGCAGCATGAGCAGCCCAGGATACCCCACTGAGCACCAACCAGGCCCTTCTCCAAAGGGCTCCAGTGCTCTGAAATGCTTCTTTTTCCCAAAACAGGGTAAGAAGGGTGATCACCTGTTGTAAGCCTAGAAATAGCAAGGCCAGGCTTTGCAATGCTTGAAAACCAGAAACAAAGCTGCACAGTTGGTTGCTGGAGCTCCAACCTTTCCTCTCCCAAGGGCTGACCTAGTGCTGGGGCTGAGCTCTGTGTCAGGGTCAGGGTCTGAGAAAAAGAATTATCCCCGCAGATTGCTCCCTGCTCCCCAGGTGTTTTGAGGTGACACCTCCTTCCCCCTGTCACAAGGTTGTCCAGCAAGCAAAAGCTGAACCCCTGAAACCCCTTTTCTGCAATGTAACAGCTGTGCCAGCAGCACCTTAACCAAGATGCCGTGGCTGGGTGGGGGGCACAGTGAGTGTTTCACATGTGGCACGGGACTGACTCAAAGGAATTAGCGGGGTCCCACCACCCTGGGATGCTTATTGCTTGTTCTGGGGGTGGAATTTGGCTTCTTGGGGATTGTTGTTTGGTTTTTTTTCTTTTTTTTTTTGGCGTAGTGCCTGCTCCCAAATGCCTCTGGAGATGAGCTGTAGAGAGCACAGATGTGCATCCCAAGCATACCGCAATGAGGTTCCTGATTTAAGGACTGTGATTAACCTCTTTCCGACAGTTGCTAACCAGGTGCAGGATTGCAACAGGAAGAGGAGAAAGCTGGGTGGAAACAGCCAGTTTTCCTCCATCACCTGGAAATGTACGCGGATGCCATTTTCTGCCTGGAATTCAGACAGGGTTTAGGAATTACACAGGGCATGGGGACACCCTGTTTGTAGCAGTGCTGCCCTGCAGCTGCTCTCCAGCGCCCATCTCTTCCTTTCCATCTGGGGATCCAGCAAACAAGGCAGGGATGCAGCATGAATCTGGCACAAGCTGTGCTCATGTGTGGGATGATGGGCTGCAGAGTGTGCCCCGCTTGGGGCTGTGCATGCAGCAGTGCTAACAAGAAAAGAGGCAGAAAATCCCCCTGTATTTCCTGCCTTCCATCTCATCAGTCTGAGCTAAGAAGGGCATCTTCCTTCAGACAAAAAAAGGTCGTGGCCTCACCCAGGTGCTCTTCTTTGGGAGCCTTGACTTGTGCGTGGATTCGGCTGGTCCAGGTTTGTGTGGGACCTTGCTCTTTGGAAAGCTGAGTATCAGGAGGATAAAAGTGGTTTTCCATGGTTAGATGTGAAAAGGGGGAGCCATTGTGACTTGTGTTTTCCCAGCAAGGGTTAAACCAAGAATTGCCAAACTTGCTCATTTTCAGGATGTTTGGCTTCTGTGGGACTCAGGGTTCCTCTGCCCAGGATGCCATGAGCCTCCCAGGTCTGGTTTTTGTGTGTGACACTCCCAAGTGTCACGTCTCACCCCAGATACCTCTCTGGCATCAGGGTAAGTTTTAGGTTGACTTCGATGTTGCCCACTGACTGGCCAAGCACTACTTCTGCACCTCATTTTTCAGAGGATCAGACTCTTAACTCCTGTTTCAGCCACTGGCTGACTGGTTTTAGGACCCCTCCATCGTACCTTCTCGCCTTTCTGTCTCTCCATCTCTTAAGTGCAGCCATATTCCTGTATTTTCCCCCAAAGAGAAGACTGCAGGCTGTGCTTCACACCAGGGCATCCCCAGGAAGAGAGCAGCCATCAGTTGTGCTCCAAATGTTTTGCGGAGTCAAGAGTCTGTCTTGTCCCTTGGGGGAACAGCAGGGGGAGATCTGGATGGGGGGATGGAAGAAGGGGGGAACCCCAAAGCAGGCAAGTAGATCGGCTTGGGAAATGTGAGGAGACAGAAGAGTTTATTAAAAACAATTAATAGCTGCTACAAGCAAGGATTTAAACTGAAACCAAAGCCTTAGGGAGGGAGGAAATGAAGTGGCTTACAATTGTTATTTTATTGCATTATTTATTTATTTTTTAAAATATGATATGCTAAATGCAAATAAGCATTTCTTACCAAGCAGGAGAAGGAGGGGATGCAGGAAAAGTGAGTGGGATCTAGGTTTTGCATCGTATGCTGAATTACTGGCAGGTCTTTTGTAACATCTGTTAAAAATAAAACAAACATTCATTTCCATTTCTCGCTGCCTGAGATGGCTTCTGCAAAAAAATTTCAACCTGTCCAGGAATTTGTCTTGGAAGTTGCCCTCCCTCTCCTCACGCCTCCTCTTCTCCAGGGGAGATTTCCTTCCTGGACTTCCCAGGGGCTCCATTAGCCCCACATTAAAGCCTTTTTACTTTGCTCTAAAACTCTCCATCGAAGTAAAAGGAATTCTAATAAACCGCTGGGAAGACTCAGCTATTCACTCTTTCCATGGAAACACGGCGCTGCCTCGGAGCAGAGCTCCTCTCGACGGAGCCTGGGTCACGGCAGGAGGAGACCAAGGAGGGATGGAGAGATGGTTTCCATTATAAGAGACCTTTTGAGAGAAATAATCACTGCTCTCCCACCAAGGAAAGCCTCTGAGATGGCGGGGGCCTGGGCATCGCCACGGGAGTGGGGCCAGCCTTGGGGGGTGGCAGTGATGTGCTGAGTGTTGAGAAACTCATTAAAACATCTGATTAGTGGAAATGAAGGCGACCAGGACTGATTCCTCTCTCTTGATGGGAGAGATGAGTCCAGGAGGTTGGATGGACCCGGTGCTGCAGGCAGAGGCTCTGGGGGGGGACACACGGGGTGCAACGAGGGGACGGGGTTGTGGGAGGACATCGGTGGCTCCTTGCCCAGGGTTGTGCTGCACCAGCCAAACATGACACCAAGCAAATACATTTCTCAAGGCCAAATAAAGCCTGTTTGCTCTGGGACAGGGGGTTCTGGCTGTGCCCAGATGGGAGTCGGGTCAGTGCCATGACTCCCCTACCTAAAGTGACCGCGGTATAATTAATTTTGAGCTTCCTCACAGGCACAATTGTCCCAAGTGTTGCTCCGGCACTACAAGATGAAGGATTTCTTTTTATTCTGGGTGGGTTTTTTTGGTTTTTTTTTTTTTTTTTTTTTAAAAAAAAAAAAAAGCACAAGGAAGCTTGTTAGAAATAGCCCAAAGGGCAAAGTTAGAAAATGAAAATCCATCCGATCCGCTTGGAGCCGGTGAGTGGAGTTTAATGGGAGCTGGGACGGAGCTGCCTGCTCCCTGCCTGCATAGAGTCCCAGATTGTCACCTGGGCCATGTCACCAGAGCAATCCATCAGGATCAAAGGGAGAAGGGTTGGGGAAAAATCATCCAAAAAGAGGAATGAGAGAAGAGGAATGAGGAACAGTCAGTTCACAGCATCCCACATAGGTGCCAGGGGTGTCCCTGGGACCCCAGGCCAGGCAGAAAGGGAGGCTGGGTTGGGAAAGCTTAATTCTTCTCAGCAGAGAGGAAGAAGCTTTATCTTTGTAGGTCACAGTGGTGAGACACTGAGGGAGCTGGAGTGCCTTTGTTTTAGCAGCTCCAGAAATGACATGGCAATGAATCATTATTTTTTAGTTCTCCCCTCCCCAGGGCAGGAGTTTGGTGGAGTTTGTGTGAGTATTTCCAGGGAAGCCTCTGACTGATCAGAGGCTGGAGCAGCTTTGGAGTCAGGCTGAGAGAGTTGGGGTTATTCAGCCTGGAGAAGGCTCCAGGGGGACCTTGGAGCATCTTCCAGTGCTTGGAAGGGGCTCCAGGAAATCTGGGGAGGGACTTTGCACATGAGCATGGAGGGATGGGATGAGGGAGGACGGTTTCAAGCTGAAAGAGGGGAGATTGAGATGTGATCTGAGGGAGAAATTCTTCCCTGTGAGGCTGGTGAGGCCCTGTCCCAGGTTGCCCAGAGAAGCTGTGGCTGCCCCATCCCTGGCAGTGTCTCAGACCAGGTTGGATGGGGCTTGGAGCAACCTGGGCTGGTGGGAGTCGTGAACTGAGTGATCTTTAAAGTCCATTCCAGCCCAAACCAATCTGGGATTCTATGATTATGACTTTGATCAGCAAGGTGGGCCCTGCCTTCACCACAGGGAAGAGGCTTTTCGATGCTGGTCCCACTGGGTTTGTGGTAGGTGAGGGTGAGATCTGCTCTGCAGCTGGTGAACACAGTGGGCATGTGGCTGTATCTGTGTCTGTGGTGGGGGGCTGTGAGCCACACAGAGCTGGACTTCAGCAAGAGGATGGAAACTTTCCCATCCACACAAGTGTGCATCATCACCTCTTACATGCCCAGAGGCTTTAACAGTTAATTGCTTGAAGTTAAAATTGCTGGGATAGGTGATGGTCTCCCACACAGCTGGTGCTTGGGCTGAGACAGATGCAGCCATGTTACTCAAATGGAGGTGACGTGGGTGCTGGCACCTCAGGAGTCACTGAAATTGGCCTTTGTGAACTCACAAATCGGAGTCACAGATCTATGAAGCTGCCGGAAGAATCACAGCATTTAAAATACAGAGTGTCAGGTAGTGATTTCATTTGCATATGGGGCTCTTGGGGCTTGTGGCTTCAACCTTCCTCTTTGTCATGGTGAGGTCAGGGTTTAAGGAGAGTGGGGCTGAGCTTCTCCTGAAATCACAGCACTCCTGGAGGTGGGGATTTCAAACATACCAGAGCTTTGAAATGACCCAGATGGACTAGATCAATGAATTTATGGTATTGTAGTGTAAAAATAACAAATATTGTAGTTTTCTCTCAGGCCCAGAGGAGAAGCTGGGGCTGATGTCCAATGGGTATGTCCCACCTTGGCTTCCCTAGGGTGGCAGTCACAATCTGCGGTGCCAAATGGTGGAGGAGCTTTTCCTGATGAAGGACAGGGGGAATATATGGTTATGGGGATAAATACTGAGTCCCAGGAGAGCTGTGAGGTCCTGGCCCAGTTTACCATTCTGCAGAGAGGCACGTGTGAAGCTGGGAGGTGGTTGCAAGCTTTCTGTGGGGCATTAGCTAGAAACAGCCACGTGGGAGTTGGGATGGGGACAGGGATGGGGATGAGGAGAAAGGGGACATGGGAGATGCAAGCAGTTTGCTTTGGCAGACGCTGGGTCCCCTTCTGAGGGTTGCTCTGTTTTGCAGCTCGATGCCTGCTATCTGGAGTAATTAACAGGGAAAAGAGAGGGCCTGGTTATCCATCCTTCAAGAGCAAGGGGGTTGAATTGAAAGGCAGCACCTTGGAAGTGGATCAAATAGCTCTCCAGCCCCCCACGTACGGCTCGGAAACTTGCCGCCGTGCTGCGTTATCAAGGTGAACAGCTTTAGTTCAATTAAAGAGCGGCTCAGAGCAGAGTGGTGGGAGGAGGTAGGGATGGGCTTTTGCACCCGCCCAGGAGCTGCACATCCAGGCACCACTGGTGGCCCTGTGTGCCAGGGCCACCAAAGCACCTTGCTTCCCTTTGCCGGGGGACCAGCTCCTTGCCTCTGAGCTGGATTTTGTTTACTGTTTGCAAAAAAAGCAATGTGCAGGGAAGGATTGCTCTTTGTTACCGTCTCTTTTTCCCCCCCTCCTTCTTAAATCAAACCCCCAAAAGGAACCGCTCGTGGTGATGAGCTGTCACCAGCTCACCGCGCACCTAAATCCCCACGGATGCAGGGTGCTGGGAGCTCGTGTCTTTATTTTTTCCTGCTGGTCCCTGCCTGGGTTGCAGCTGGCTACGGCATGCAGAAAGCTGCAGGTGTGATTTGTTCATTTTTGCCTCCCACCCCCCCCCGCGTCCCCCATCCC
>JAAWXA010000035.1:2519872-2551921 GCA_038090715.1 Florisuga fusca | reverse complement strand
GGGGCACGAAGGCGGGGAGAAGCCGTGAGGGCGGAGAGCCGATTTAAATTGGCCTTAATGGATTCCCAGGGCAGCTCTTTTAGATGAAAGTCAAAATAAGAGCCAAAGTGAATCTCAGCAGACCTGTCTGTTGCATTAGAGATGCAGCCTTCCTCTCCCTCCCTCCCTTTTTTCTTTAAAAGGGGTGGTGGGGGGAGAAAGTGTTACCCGCACAGAAGACGGCGTGGAGTTTCTCGTTCCTATAATGAGAGCTCTAATTGAAGAACTTGCAGCCTCTTGGGAGAGTCTTTACTGATCGCTGCTTTTGTTATTCATGCCCTGCTCTGTTTTCTTGGCTTTTTTTTTGGGGGGTGCTGTTGCAAGTCTGGCTGTGCTGGGAGTGGGGGGAGATGCTGTGTCCCCCTCCTAGGCTGGCTCGGTGGGCTGCAGGCAGGTAAGACCCCCTGGTCACCTCCCTGGGGAGGGTTGTGTCATGCTGGAGGAGGAGATGTGTGACTAAATCCCTCCCTGGGAGCTGTCGGGGTGAGATCCTGCAGGGGGGTCTTGTCCTTGCTGGACACCCCAGGGCTGTGAGGTGGACCCTGCCTGCCCTGGCACATGTGGATGGCCAGTGATGAGGGGGTAAAGCAGGACTGGTGTGTTCTGCCTGGGCTTGCTGTAGTAGCAGGGAACCCCACATGGACTGTTGTGGGGTGCCATGAGGTGCCACAAGCTCACCTGGTGCAGAGGGGACAATGCTGTCACACCTCTCCTGGCCCACAAGGGTCCGGGGTGGCTCTCTGCAGCCAGAATGTCACCTGGAGGGGACAGGTGTCATGTCAAAGCCACATGGATCCTCTGCCCACCCGGGGTGCCCATTGGAACACAGCCACCAAGACTTCAGGACCTTTTCTGTTGTTCAGGAATTAGGGAAAGGAATAGGCAGGAGCACCAGCAGATAGGGCTCCCCTCCATGGGTGTCTCATTGCCCTCCTTCCCCTCCAGGATCCCCTTAGGTGGTCAGTGTCTTTGTGACCACAGGGAGGTGGTGCCTGTCCCCACGTGGTCCCACAGCCATGCTGCATGTGGCACCAGGCTGGTTTGGCACATCTGAAAAGCTCCTGAGGGGCAGGTCCCTCTCCCAGCCCTGGACACCTTTTGCAGATACACTTGTGGATGAAAACAGGAGCCAAGAGCCCTTGGGATGGATGCTCTCAGTGACATTTGGTGCCTGTGGGGCTGAGTCTGGAAGAGGATGTATGAGCAGGACAGGGTTGCACCAGCACGACAGCTTACGTGGAGGCAAAGCAGTTAACCTGGACATCTGATCTCCTTGAGAATTGTGTATTGACCCTGACAGGGATGCATCAGAAGCGACAGACTCTCCATCATTGATCCCTCCCCTCCCATCACCAGGTGTCGACACCGATGGTTGTGAAGATGGCTTTAATTTCAGGCCCCTGGCTCCAGCACGTAACACTTAGCCAAGGTCCCAAGGTGCCACCAGGCTTTGCAAACACCTCCATGGGCAGGTTGCCATCCCTGGTTTGTGGCAGGGATGGTATTTGCCAGGGGTGGCCAGTTGAGCTGGGGATGGGGCTTGTGGAGAACCCCAGAGCCTGGGCCATCAGGCAGGGTGATCTCCTGAGGTGGCAGTGCAGCTTTTGGTGGAGGACCCCAGGAGGTAGCTGGCACTCCTGCTTTGTTGATCTTTGCTAGGAAATCCCTCTGGTTTGGACCCATCGTGCCGTGGGTGACAAGAAGCAGAGAATGGATCTGGGCTGGGGAATCCTGGTCCTTCTGCAGCCTTTGCTGGATAACCTTGTTGGGGATTAAAATCGGGTTTGCTTGCAGATAGACATTCCCAGATTCTTCATTAACATTTGTCTGGCCAGGATGCCTCTTGCCCGTCCCGCCTCTGAAATGGCCACAGCCCAGTCTGATGGACACAAGCCATCATGTGTGCGTGCCACCCCACGGAGACCTGGTGGGGAGGTCGCTTTGATTTTTGGGCTGACACTCCTCCTCTCCTCCTTCCCAGCATCTGGAGCTTTCTGAGACACACTCAGCCAAGCTGAGGCTGAAAAAGCTGCTTGTGGTTCAAGAGCATCTCCTCGACAGAGGAGAGAGGAAGGCTTTTCATTACTCCCTTTCTTTTGCAGCTAGCAGAGCTTCCCCTCACTGGTGTGGGGGCTCTTCCCGCTCCCCCCTGCAATGGAACATTAAAAGCCGGGGGCAGCAGATATCTTGACACCCTGTCAATCCCAGCCTTTTCCAGCAGCAGTCTCTGAAGGCTGGCACTTTGCTGCACAGAAGAAAACAAGTGAGAAGAGAGGGGGGGAAGGCAAGAGCAAGCCTTTGCAGCCAGCAGTCGATAATTGTAGTGTCAGTCACTGCCTAGGAAGTTCCCGCATCCCCACTGGGGCTGGTGGGGAGGGGGGGGAAGGGGAGGGCTGGGCTCTGCCCCACACAACATTGGGCATGGGGCAGGGAGCAATGGCCGAGGGTGAGAGCTCAGCCCTGAGCAGGAGCCTCCTGCTGCATTACTCACCACTTGATGTAGCTTGAACCTTTCAACTCATTCCCCTTGGGGATGGAGCAGGCTGGGCAGAAGGTGTCAAGAGGAAGATGCTCTGCTTTCTTATATTGAGGCTCTTTTTTTCTCCACTTTTTTTTTTCCTCCCCCATTTTGGGGTCTAATATTCTCCTCAAAATAAGAAAGAAACCCCCCCCCAAAATAAAAAGAAAATCCCAACCCAGCTCCCCCTCACGTGTGTCTTAGCAAAAGCTAAGGGAAAAGATCAAGGAATTCTTCCTTTTGTGCAGCTTTCAAGACCAAAGATGCACTGGTGAAAAGGGGAGGCTCAGAGTACCAGGCACACACAAGTGTTAAAGGAGAGGCTTCCCTTTTGTCTCCAAGGCGATCAGCCAGCAAAGGGATCCACAAATTAATTAAAAATTGCACTGTCTTGATTGAGTTATTCCTGCTTGCATCCCACCTGCCTATCAAAAGACTGGGAATGGCAGAAGGAAATTCCTGTTTCTTTCCCAAGCAGCTCAGAGATGTACTATGGACTGTCTCACTCGCCTTTTATCCCAGGCAGCAAAGGAAATAAAAAAAGGAAAGGGCTGGCACTGTATCCAAAGAGATCTCTCCCGGAGGATGCGTCCCTCTCCTGTGCTAACAAATGCTGCGGTATTTGGCCGATTTGGAAGAAAAATGAACAGATTTACATGTCATGTCTGGGCCAAATTGTGGTTGTAACTCCATGAAGTTGATGGAGATCCATCGGAGATTAATTTGGCCCAAGGTCTGTGCTTTCTCTACGGGGAATAGGCTGGATCTCTGCCTTGGTTGAAACAAGAGTTATTCAAATGGGTTTGTTGTGGCTGCGCTATGCCCAAGTGGTAGAGCTGAGCAAAAATCCCAACTGGTTGTATCCCTGGTGCCAAAGCACCATAAATACGTGTTGAACTGTCAAGTTGTGTGTGACCTCTACCACGTTTACCACCAGGAATGTGTTAGGGGAGTAGATTTATATATGTAGGGGCTGTGCATAAGTCTCTCTGTGCTTTTGCTAAGGAGACTTGAACTCCATCCTACCTTCCTGACGTGGAGAATCCTTCCTCCCCGTCTGCTTATGGGATTTCCACCTCTGCCAGGACCGGGCTTAGCCTGAGCCCAAGCAAGCCCTGGTCCTGATTGCTGCCTCATACCCAATGGAGGGCTCAGGCTCCGTTCTGGTTTGAGGGAGCATCCTCAGGCAGTGCTTCCCAGCTGGAGTCAGGGGGTTGGTTTGCTGCTTTGCAGTCAGACCTTGCTTCCTCTGCTTTATTGTCATCTCCATTCTTAGTCACCGCTCGATGCCTCACCAGGGGACACTGCTCCTGCTGCATTTATGGCAGCCACTAAAATTGGCTGTCGGTGCTTGTGCTCCGGCGGGGAGGGACACTGAGCATCAGGGAGGCTCTGCCCAGCTCTGTTTATGGTCCTCGACATCATGTGGGGTGTGCAGGGGGGCTGCAGGGCAGGTTGGTCACTGGATGGGTCTCCCGTGCTGGGGAAGGACCTCCAGCTCTGCTGGGACCCATCCAGCTCGTGCCAGGAGGGGATACAGGCACAGTGCTGGAAAGGAGCAGCACCAGCCACTTTCACAAGGTGGAGGTGGCTGGCATGTAAATAAAACGAGATGCTCAATATAGTAGGAAAGAATAATCAAAAACGTTCACGGATGGTGGCTCACAAGGGTGTGGACGTTCCCTGCTCCAGCGAGGCGCAGCTTTCCCCTCCCAAACACCATGTCCTTCATCTTGGCAGTGGCTGGGCAAACCCCCACACTACCTCGCCCTGTCACCACGTGTCCTTCACCAGGCTGTATGATCTATGGAACAGGGCTGGCCTCTTCACCAGGACGGTGACTGGATCCTCCAGAGGAGACTCTAGTCCTATCACAGCATGTCCTTCACCGTGACTGCTGCTGCGTGAGGGGCACGGTGGCGCGGGGGTTTAATACCTTGTAATTCACTGTGACTGCTGTGGCAGGACCTGCACCGTGCTGCACTGCCGCAGCCCTTCACACCCTTCAGCTCTTGCATCCACTTCCTGGCTTTTGAGGCAGGGATGGGTGGGAAGGGACATGTAGTATGGGGACCTTGGAGGTGCTCCAGGCTTGGACCCTGCTCCCACTGAGCATGGGGACGGTGCTGAGATTTCCTGGGGCATGGTCCCATCCTGTCTTCTGGGTGGTTTGCAGGGGGAGGTCTCCTTGGGGAGGTGGTGCTGGGGGCCAGACCTTGCCCAGGAAAGGGAGAAATCCCCACCTGGCTGTGCTGGGGTGAGAAATGGCCCAGGAAAACATCTTTCCTCCAAGTGGTTCTCAGGCAGCACAATAAATGTCAAGAGCCCAGCGCACACAAAGGGGAAGGGGACATTTGGATACTGAGCATGTTTGTTCCAGGAGTTGATTTACTCTGAAAACTTAAAGGACTCTTCGATGTTTCCCTCTCTGCTGGTTAACACTGTTCCTTTCCCAGTTAAATAGAAATGCATCTGCCATCAACAAAGCCCTTCTGGAGGCTTTGCTGTGAACATTTGCTGTGCCCTTCTCCTCCCTGCTGAGATGCCACACTGGACATCACTCCCTCTGCCAGCACTCCAGGTTGGCTCCACCATGGGCAGAAAGTGGTTGTACCTGTGAGCTTTTGCTGCTGTGACAAAGCGAGGGTCCCACAAGGAGTGAAGATTTGCTGGCCAGGTGATGGAGATCCATGGTGCTCTCCACAAAGGAGCCCGGAGCTGCTGTTGTGCATGGCACAGGGTGTGGGTGACAGCAGCTCAGCCAGGAGTCAGATTCAGGGTTGGTGCTTGATGTTGCTGAGCTTTTTGGCAGGATGCAAAACCATGCTGGGAGGCTGGAGCCTGAAAGAAGAGCACAGTGAACATCCTCAAAGGGCTCCTGGGCTGGGAGAAGGGAACGTTGGCCAGCAAGATGGGTGACGGGGTAGATTTTCTGACCTTGTGCTTCCCTGCAGCGAGCGTTGGTTGTGGTGTTGGTGGAGCAGCCATTAGCTGGGAGCTCACAGTCCAGTTTTCTGAAAGACAGGAGTTTGGTGTCTCTCATTTCACTCCCATGTAAATTGGGAGCATCACCACCACCCCTGCTGGGACTGGGGAAAGAGAAATTTGGCCCAGTGGCTTTTCTTCCTCCAGCTACATATCTGCAAACAGCTGTAGGAAGAGCAGGGATCATTAGCTGGAAGGATCAGATGAGATAGTTTCTTAAAAGGATTGTCTGGTTTCTCTATTGATCAGCCTGATTTAAAAGAGGGAGTTGGGTCAGAGGGCATAAATTATCATTGAAGGAGGGGTGAAGGCCTCACAGGCTGTGCTGCACTTAGCTGCAGTGCTGAGGAATGTGTCTCTCGGCAGGGACGTGCAGAGCTGAGCCGTGGCTGCTGGCCAAGCTGGGTCTCCTCTACACTGAACTGGGAACTGAGTCAAGGGAAGTGCATTGCAACTTGGTTAAAGAGCCTCTCACCGCCAAACTGGTTTCTGCAGCCCCCGCCGGTATCACAGCAAAGGGTGTTTGGGATTGTAAGGAGAAGGGGAGCAAGGCATGGCCCCGTTTGAAGTTTGGGGTGCTGTGGTGGTTTCGAGGAGCTGTGGGGTCCTACTGACTGCAAGCTCCCTCCCTTCCCAGGGAGAGGATGCTCTCACTCCACAGAAACCTGTGACCTCTCCCTGGCTTTTCCTGGGCTCCCTGTGTGGTCTCCAGTGAGATGCTGAACCATGGGTGGTTTCTGCCTCCCTGGCTATAAAGTGAAGCTAATCTGCAACCTGAGGTTGCTGCTTTCCCTGTTCTTGTGATCGCTACCCTGGGGCTCCTGCATCTCCTGCCACCAGTGTCACGGGACTCTCAGCCTTGGCTTACGGGAAGAGGAATGGGAAAACATCCAAAGAAAACAAAATTCCGTCCCTGATGATTGCAGAGGGTCTGGTTTGGGGGACACGCTGTGTCACCGGCTTGTTCTGCAGCAGTGTGGGTCCCTGCAGCACCCATAGAGCTCCCTGGGCAGCCAGGGCTGTAGGAGCATAATTCCTGTTCACTCAAGGTGCAGCTTGCTGTGGAAACTGCAGCCCTGCAAGGTACACAAAGCCCAAGGCCAGCTCTGTTCATCATGCTCCACCTTTCCTCATCCTGATCTTCATCATCCTCATCATGGCTCTCAAGGAGAAGCTGCAGGAGCAGTTGTGGGATGCTGCACTGTCTTCCAAAGGGGCTTTGCGCCCTTTCCAGCCCCAGTGGGGTTTGTTCCTCTTTTATTTCTGGCCATGCTAAAATAAAACAATTTTTAAAAATTGATTTTTGGAACATCATCAGGTTGAAGACAAGCAGAGCTGCTCCTGGGAGCTGTGGGCAGGCCAGAGGTGCCTCATAGCAGCACCAGTGGGGGAGGCTGATACAGCCACACCACTGGTGTCCCCAAGCTGGGGACATGTCCCAAAGGTGGGTCCATCTGCCCTCTCTGGGGCTGCCCCACACAACAGTGGTGCCACAGTGCTGCCTGTCCTTCTTCCTGCCTCCTGTAGGCCCCATCCCCGTGCATGGAGGCCATCAGGGACGAGCATCAGGCTGGTGGCAGCCTGGCTCTCACCATGCAAACAATTCTTCCAGACCTTGGCCTCCTGGCTGTGGTGGTGGCCACTGGTGAGCAGTGGCTGGGCCAGCTTTATCCTGGAAGTGTCACCAAACGCCAGCCCTGCCGGTGAGCGCCAGGACGCGGCGGGAGGCGGTGACTGGGCCTGCTGGCACTGGCTACCATTTTAGAGGAAATGCGGAGCGCCGAGTGATTCTCTTTCTTAATTGAAATTTCAGCCTCAGTGGTTTGAGGGAGAGGGCGGGAGAAGGAGCACAAGGCAAGCGTGACAGGAGGACGACGCTCGGGGCGTGGGCTGAGGGGGAGCATGAGGACACCGGGGTGGCAAAGCATCTCATGGCACCACCAGGAAGGGATTCCCACAGCCCACAGCCTGCTCATGGCTGCAAAGTAAAAACAACCCTTAAAAAGCGCAGAGATTATAAATTTTTTTTTTCTTTTTCTTTTTTTTTTTTAGGGAGGGGGAGGATGCTTTATTGTTTCATTATTCCTCTATTTCTGTTTTGCTTCGGATGGAGGGCCAATTAAATGAAATTACGCGCTGCAGTCTGGCACCCCGCGCCGGCTCGGAGCAATCAGGTGTAACACAGCATGGCTGATGAGAGCCAATCAAGATGTATAAATGAGGTGTTGACATTCAAACAGCAGGTACCCGCCACCGCCCAGCCGCAGCCGCTCGCAGGCTGCCGAGCCCACGCCGCCTTTCCAGAGACAGGGCCCTGACATGAGGTGGAAGGGCCAGAGCCCAACAGGGCAACCAGGATCCACTTTGGCTCCAAAGCACAGGACCCCAGGCTGGTTTGGGTTGGGAGGGACCTTAAATCACACTTAGTCCAACTCCCCTGCTGTGGGCAGGGACACCTCCCACCATCTCAGGTTGCTCCAAGCCCCATCCAACCTGGCCTGAGACACTGCCAGGGATGGGGCAGCCAGAGCTCCTCTGGGCAACCTGGGACAGGGTCTCACCACCCTCACAGGGAAGAATTTCTCCGTCAGATCACATCCCTCCAGGACCTTAACCAAAGACCCTCCCCAGCTTTCCTGGAACCCTTTCAGGCACTGAAAGGTGCTCTAAGATCTCCTTGGAGTCTTCTCCAGGTTGAACAACCCCAACTTTCTGAGCCTGGGCCCAGAGCAGAGCTGCTTCAGCCTCTGGTCATGTCTGTAGCCTCCTCTGGACTTGCTCCAGCAGTTCTGTGTCCTTCTTGAGTACCCCAGAACTGGGCTCAGCACTGCACGGGGGTTCCACCAGAGTCAAGCAGAAGGGGACAATCCTCTCCCTTGCCCTGCTGGTCACACTGCTGGAGATGCAGCCCAGGACGTGGATTTCTGGGATGTCAGCACACATTGATGCCTCATGTTGAGCTTTTCATATTAAGCATGACAGCAGGGACACACTGACCAGCCTGGGATATTTTTGGTTGGGTGGGCATCCCCACTGAGATCCCTTTGCTTGCAGCTGCCATCTCTGGTGCCAACACATGAACGCATCCCATGGCTGAGAAGCTGCATCCCTTAGCACTGTGCTGGGGTGGGCAGCGAAGAAAAATGCTTTTGCTTTGGGGAAACTGAGCTGGTGGCACACAGGCAGGCTTCCTGGCTTTGGTGTTTGCCATAGCTGCTGGCGCAGGACATGGTCCTCTTACGGGGAGGTGGGAGCTGGCGGCGTGGCAGGATCTTGGAGGCCATCCGGGGAGGAGAAAGCAGCTCCGTGGCGAGCAACCTCATCAGCGTTTCCTGTCTCACGATGGAGAAATCGCATGTGGTGAGCGGCTCTAAAAATAGGCTCAGCAAACTTTTTACCACATTTGCAGATGTTAAAAGGTAAAGCCAGAAAGAAAACCACCCCCAGTGTTAACCCTCCGAGCTGCCAGCCGCGGGATGACTACGGAGGAGTCGGATCGGAGGGCAGAACCCCTGGATGGGCTGAGGCACTGTCTCATGAAGGCTCCGTGTCCCCACGGAGTGAGCCGGGGAGGACATTAGGAGCAGGAGCACGTAGCAGCAGGCTCTGTCTAACAGCGCTGCCGCCTGACCCTGATTTGTAGCGGGGCTGAGCGGGGAGGTTTGCTGCGGCGGTACAGCTCTGCCTGCGGTAGCAGCCGGCCCGGCGGCACACGCACGGTGCTGCTGGTGGCACCAGAGGCCGTGGCCATCGAGTGGAGCAGGAAGGAGAAGGTGTTGTAGCTGGGTGCCTCCGAGAGGGAAAGAACAGGTAGGGGACACACGGTCCCAGGGTTGCGTCTCCCCATAGCAGTGGTGTTGGTGTCTGGAAGAGTGGTGGGGAGTTGGCTGGGTGTCACCTCTCCCCACCCATGCCTGCCCTGTGTCTGGCAGCTTTGTCTGGTGTGTTATGGCCATGCTGCTGTCCCCTTGTGACCTGCTGCTGTGTCACATCACTAGGGATGGAGTCAATTGGGGACAATGGCCAGGACTTCCAGGTCGTCTCCCAGCCAAGGTGCCAGCTCTCCCTTGGCACCCAGGGGACGTTGTTTCACCTACCCAGTCTCCTTCAGGAGAAGGGTGACAAACTGTGCGAGGGTGCCAGCCCGGTGGTCATGGCAAGGTCCCTGTTCACCTCCCCAGGGCCATGGTAATCTCTGCGTGGGGACAGATGCGTCCCACTGCCACTCATCCCCAGGGACTTGCAGAGGCAAAACTGAAATACAGAACCTGGGGGGTCAAACTGGGTTTCTCCATCATGGTCCTTGGCTGTGGAGTTCTGGTGAGAGATGTTCTGTCCCCAAAGAGTGGAAGACACTGCACTGCCCATCAGCATTGCTCCTTGGTGCCTCAGTCCCTGTACCTGTGCCACCAACCTGAGTGGAAGAGAGCAAGGAACTTTTAAACTTCACAAACCTGGGAGGGTGACTCAGACCTCGTGGTTATGGTTTGGATTGTTACCAGCCTTTACCTGCAACCCTGGAGGGAAAAAACTGCCCTTCTGAGTTTTATTTAGTTAAAAAACACCCCAAACTAACCCTCAAACTGGCACAAGCTGTGTGGTGCCTCGCAGCAGGATGGCCGGGGTGGCAGGGAGCAGTGCCAGTCCCCATGGGTCCCCATGGGTCCCCATGGGCCAGAGCCGGCTGTGTCGGGATCGGTGTTTTGGCAAAAGGCTTCACCTTGCTGGTAGGAATAATAACCAGGAAGGAGAGAGGGCCAGGGAAGGCAGACAAGCAAATCCGTTTTATCAGACGCCGCATATTTTATGAAAGCACATTTCAGCTCTTCAGCCTTGGAAAGCTTTTCATACCCTTTAATTTTCTAATAAAAAGGAATTACGTTTGCTGAAAAGCCAGTAACAAGATTCACTGTCATTGTCTTTTGTACAGACCATAATTCCTGGCTTGTGTTCCTGCCTGCAGCCTTGTTGTGTGGTCCAAGGTGTGGTTCTGGTGTGGTGGCAGTGGGGCACGGGGGGCCACAAGCTTTGCTGGTGGGAGCTCACAGCAGCAACCTGATTGTGGGGGGGTGAAGGTGTGCACTGCGATTGTTTGCCGTCACGGTGATGCCACACACTGACTGCAGACATCCTTCCCTGGCTGTGGTTGATGCGTGGTGGCCATCCTGGTCCTTCCTGGGGAAAGCTGTCCCCGGAATCCCAGGGACCTGATGGCTGCTCATGGTGTGGCAAGGAAGGATGAGCATTGGCACAGTCTTGTTTCCCAACAGCATCACCTTGGCAAGGGACACGTGTCACTGCTAGTGTGGCAGGTGGGACATCTCTTGAACCAAACACCAGGGAACTGAATTGCCCCATTTTTGGCCTTGTAACAGTGAGCTCAAGTGCGGTGTGAAGTCCTGACCAGGCTGGTGGCAGGAGGACAGCTTTCCTGGTCTCTGATATGCCCCACCAGCTGCCTGGGGCAGCCCCACGACCCCACCACCCACACATAGAACGTGTCAGGGTGCCGGGCAGCAGCGGTGCAGCACGGCTGGAGCTGGCACCAAGAGCCACCATCTCCTCCCAGCTGCCCCCATGCCCCTGGCACATCCCAGCTGGTGGTGTAGGAATCCCCTGGGAGTCCTGCTTGCTCCCTCATGCTTCCCAGGGTACCTTTCTCTCCAAGCACTGGAGCCGTGGCTCTGCCTTTGCTGCGTAGGATCCCGTCGGGCTGCCATGTGGCGCCGGAGCCGCGATGCCGCAACCGCCGGCGCTGCCTCTCCCTCTGAGTTGCTCATTTGAAGTTTCAGCTCGCCGGTTGTTTTGGCGTAGGGGGGACACAAAACCAGCACGCAAACACCAATAAATATCTTCCACAACCTCTCCCATTGCCCCAGTCCTCATTTTCATTCTTACTTCCCAGCTGGTTTTGGGGGGAAAACGGGTTTTCAAAGCTTTCTGTAAACGTGTGTAACAATAGGAAGCGTTGCCTTTTAGCCTGCGGCCGGCACAGTTTTAAATGAGGTCCCAGGTAGTCATGGTTACCTCTCCTCTTCAGTAAGAGATGACTTTTATTTCCTGCCTTTTGTATTTGCACATCTCAGATGTACATTCTCCTAAACCATAATTGGTATTCACGGATAGACAGGGACACAGGAGCGAGCTGCCATGAGAGGGGAAGAGCCAGATGGACGCAGGGGGTGTCAAGGTCTCCAAGCCCCCAAACATCAGGAAATCTTAATTTCAAGTCATTTTTCCTCCCCTGGCAAGGGCGGGGAGAGGCAGACCTGCCTCTCTGCAGCCTCAGGGCTTGTCCTGATCCCACCTCCCTTGCAGCATCCCAGTTAGCCTGGCTGCTGCCCTGGGATTTGGGATTCATCCTGCCTAGGAGCAAACTTCTCTTTGTGGAAGGGCTTCCTGGTGTCCCACATTCCCTCCCAAGCATCCCTTAGTCCTGCTTAGCCAGCATCCAGCTCAGGACCCAGCCCTTGGCAGGATCCTGGCTTGATGAACACCGGTGGAGGGGTCTAACTCCTCACCCTTTAATTTTTGGAGGCAAGGAGGGAAAGAATGGCCCAGGGAGTGGGCGCAGGAGGGAGAAGCTCTCCGTGATGATGGATGAAAGATCATAGCCTCATTCCACAGGATCATTGCTCTGAGTGTGGGCAAAGCTGCACATCCCAGGGGGACCATCACCAGGATGCGTGTGAGCCTGTGTTTCAGGGCAGAGGGGATGGAAAGCCACATATTTTATGCCTTTTTTTTTTTCTCTTCTCTCTCTCTCTCTCTCTCTCTCTCTCCAAAGCACCAGGAAAACAAAAACCCAAGCTGTCTAATCAGAGACAAGCAGATTCCACCCACTTCCTTGGAAAACTTGCATTTGCTAGGAAATCATCTCGCTGCATTTACAGCAAGCAGAGTGCCCCAGCGGTAGCTCGTGCCTTTCTGGCAGGATGATAACCAGTGCTGAACAATTATTGCGCTGGAGCGGGAGCAGCAGACATATTGGCTTTTCTCAGCCAGCAGGAAAGAATTTGCAAAACTAAGCAGGCGACTGGAGCAGCTCGGATTTGCAGTGCTGGATGCACAGTGCTGAGGATTCGCAGCTCACCAGATTTGCTGGTGGCAGCATATCAGGGCCCTGCACACCGCATGCACCTGGGCTCCTATTTACATTATTATTTTTTTTTCTAATTTTTTTTTTTTTCAAGGGAAGGGTCTGGTTTAGCTGCCTGGAAAATGCCTCTGGTTTTTGAACACTCAGCCCCCCATGTCTGCACTAGGGCTGGTGGGGAGAAGGTGTTTTTTTCTCCCCCTTTAATGAGAAAAATGTGTTCTTGTCCAGGAGGTTATCTTTAAAAAACAAAGCACTGGGAAGAAAGGTGGCTCACTCTGTGATACTTACCTCTGCAGAGCCACGATTGGTGTGCAGTACCTGGGAGTCTGCCCTGTGCCATTGCTGGGAGGAACAGGATGAGTCCCAGGGCTCCTGTGGGAAACCCACAGCCCCGATTCCCTGCTCAGGGCAAGGCTCCTTTGCTCAGTTTTGACTCCAGGCAAGGCAGTGTGGGGTTGCCAGAGCAACTGCCATCCTACATTCCCTGGGCAAAACTCACCCTGATTGTGGGTCATGCATCTGCCTTGCTGGATTTGGAGCTAGGATCTGGCCCTGATCCCCCTGTGCCCACTCACAGCATCCTCTTCCCAGCTGCTGCATTTCCCAGCAGGATGCTCCTATGCAGAAAAGCAGCATGGCAGGGTTCCCGCAGGGGTTCCCACCTTTTTCCCACCACGGGTGCCACCTGACAAGGACCCAGCCCCACTCTGGATGCAAACTGCACATGGGTTGCACCAGCAGCTGATGGAGACTCCAGTATATTAGCAGCATTAATTAAGTTACAAAAATTATGCATGTTATCAGTTATGAGACGACCTTTCGTAAACTCAGTTATTAAAGCAATAAAGCATGACCCGCTGGTCCTCACCAGTTTAATGGCTGGCTAAGAGTGTGGTTTTTCACATAATACTTTTAGCAGGTCATTAGCTGAGCAATAAGATAATGCACAGAGCTGACGTGATGCACACGAGTGGCAGCAGAGGCAGACACGTCACCCACTGGGGGGGGACATGGGGCTGGGGGTCACCCACCCTCCTGCACTGCTTACATAGGGGTGCATGGGCTCCAGTGGTGGCTGGAGGTGGTGACAGTGGTGAGGTGTCCCCCTTGCCACCATCACCAGCTCTAGCCTGGCTGTGGTGTGTCAGATTCCCAGTGTCTCAGAGCAAACCCATCTCTGGGGTGCTTTGGGACAGCTTTGGGGTCGGCGTCAGTCCCTCTGTTTCCCTGTGTCACTGTCCAAGTCCCGACCACAGAAAGGAGATGGGACATTGTGAGAAGGGCACCCCAGGAGTCCCAGCTGCAGCCCTGATACTGCTGTAGGGTGGCAGACCCTGACCTTTTGTGGGGCTGGGGGAAGGATGGAGGGTCCTGGTTTCCCTCTGCCTGTCTGCTCTTGGCTTGTCTATGGTGCCGGTCTTGGAGTATGGACAGTGCTAGTCTTGGTGTATGGATAGTGCTGGTCTTGATGTATGGGTGGTTCTGGTCTTAATGTATGGATGCTGTTGTTCTTGCTGGGCTGAGATCCTGATTTGAGGATGTCCAGGTTGGTCCCTGTGTCCCCACCGTGCCCCCTGCAGCACCTGTCCCCTGTGGGGACATGCCACATATCCAAGGCCACCCAGAAGGAAGACACCAATCCCTGGGTGCTGGGTCCTGCTCCCTCCACACGCTGTTGCCATCACAGCACACATCCCTGCTGGGTGCTGATGCCTTTCCTACCCTCAGCCACACCATGGTACCCACTGTGAGCTGCACTGCACAGTCAGCACCCCCAGCACCCCCTAAGCCCCTGTCCCTGCCAGCAATTTCCAAGCACTGACCCTCTCCATAAACAAAGGAGAGGGAGAGGGAGGGTGGCTGGCATGTTAATATACTCTCCCCCCCTCTTTTCCTCCCTTCATCCCTCTGGGAAAGGCCTTTGCAGATATAAGCAAACCTTGATTAAAAGCTGCCTGACAGGCAACGGCAGCAGCAAGCAGCAGGCAAGGAAGCTCTCCGAGTCCAAAGGGAGCTGCTTCTGCTGCTGCCGCTGCTGCCTCCATTCTCAGATGTCCCTGATCCTTTAATCAATCACAGCCACGGAAGAGAAGAGCAAACACCAGGTGCTGGGGCAGAGGTATGTGCCTGCATTCGTTCAGCCGCAGCCGAGGCAGCGGGGCGGCCTCACGCCTTCAGCTGGAGGCATGGAGCAGTCCTGCCCTTTTATCTCAGGGGCTGTGTCCCTCTGATGTCCCTGTGGGACCTGGCACAGAGGATGAGACCCCATGGGTGCAGGCAGTGGGATGGGTGCAGGCAGCATCTTGCCTGTATCTGCCCCTTCCTCCAGGTGCTCCGGTGAAAAAGGCGTCCCCAGGGGAGGGGTGCTCCCTGCTCCCATCCCTCTGGCTGTGCCTGCGTAGCAGTGAGCATGGAAAATGGGATGTTTGCAGCTGGGATGGGGGTAGCCTGGGTGCTGGATCTGGCCAGACTATCCAGCCATCAACAGCAAACCAGGGCCAGGCACATGGGGCTGTGCCCACAGCAGCCCTGGGGGTGGCTCTGGTGGGAAGCTCCATCCTGGGCTGTGTGGAGTGGGCGAGGGATCTGCTGCATCCCTAAACCACCAGTGTCCAGAGAAACTCCCTCCTGGGGATGATTTGTCACCAAGTCCTGTGTGTCACCGTAGGATTCACCTCCTGTTGAGGCTGGAGATGCAGGCACAGGGAAGGGAAAAAACCCACCTCTTTTTACTAAACCCCAGCAAACCCCTCTGTGTCCTGCCGTGTTTCCCTGCTCGCCGGCAGGAGCAAACGGGGACTGCGATTTTCTTTGCTTATTATTTTCCTTTTTTTTCTTTTTTTTTTTTTTTCCCTGTTGCTTATTTTTAGCGCCGCGTCTTAATATCCAGTGACAGTGCCCTGGGATGTACCACGCCGCTGGTCGGATGAGAAGGTGTCTGGGGCAGAGCCGCTTGATGCCGCAAACGAGTTTCCAGCCAATCGCCGGCACGGCGCTGGCTAACGAGGCACCCGCCGCTAACGGGGGTCCCCAGGGGGGAACGTGGCAGGGGGAGTGGGAGAGTTGAACCATTGCTCTGCATTTGTCCAGGCTCTGCAGGGTTTTAAAGTCTTTTTTGTTTTTTAATGTTCTTTAATAAGGTGGTTTTGGTAACGAGGGGCTGAGCGCCGGCAGCTGCAGCGGTGGTTGAGCTGTGCCTGCAGTTGGGGCCGTGGTGGAGAGTGGGTGCCCACACCGTGGGGATATTCAGGGGTTTGGTGTCTTAAGCAGGGAGCTGGTGGGTACCAGGGGATGCTGGAGCCACGCTGTCCTCAGCCTGCCTCCCCAGAGCTGCTTTCTGGGAAGGGTTGAATGGTTTCCACACCGAGACACACCGCGTGGTTGCATTTTTGGACCTTCAAGTGGTTTTTATCACAGAGATGTGGGGACATGAAGATCTTGTTAGGACCTGGGTAGGAGCTCACCAGTGGGTGCAAATCCAGAAGGGTCCCCATGACCAGGGAGAGCCAGGGACATTGTCATGGGGCTGGTTTTAGCCTCAGGTGCCTGCACACGGGTGCTTCCAGCCCCCAAGCCCATTAGTAGTGGATCTTTGTAGAATAACCCTGCTCATCGAGGTGAGCTACCCCATGTGGCAAAGCCCCTTTAGCAAGAAACAATACTCAGCCCTGGACAGGCTGCTCATGTGGAAATGGGGCAATACAGAAGCCTGGATTGAGACATCACGGGGCAGCTCAGCCCCAGACCCCCAGGAATTCCCAGTCTGGGTGGGGAGCAGGGGGCTTCAGAAGGCCCAGGGAATGCCAGGAGTGGGGGATGATCCCCAGCCACCTCCCAGGGTCTGGCAGCCCCCATGTCTGTGTTCAGTTTTGGGTGCTGGAGCAAGTCCAAAGAAGGGCAACAAAGCTGGTGAAGGGCTTGGAAAACATCCCTTATGAGAAGTGACTGAGGGTGTTGGGACTGTTTAGTCTGGGGAAAAGGAGGCTGTGGAGAGACCTTATCACTCTTTACAGATACCTGAAAGGAGATTGTAGTGAGAGTGGGGTTGGTCTCTTCTCACTGGTGACAGATGACAGGACAAGGGGAAATGGCTTCAAGTTGCATCAGGGGAGATTTATGTTGGATATCAGGAGAAACTTCTTTACAGAAAGGGTTGTTAAGCACTGGAACAGGCTTCCCAGGGAGGTATTTGAGTCTCCATCCCTGAATGTGTTTAAAAATCATCTGGATATAGTGCTTGGGGACGTGGGTTAGTGGTGGGTCGTCAGAAATAGGATAATAGGGTTAGGATGAGGTTGGACTCGATGATCTTAAGGTCTTTTCCAGCCTGAGCAATTCTCTCATTCTATGTCCACATGTGGCCTTGGCAGGAGCCACAGACCTGCTTCAGGCTGGGATGCCTCCAGGTTTTGGAAGAAGAATGGTCCAGCATGCAGTCTCCAGCCCCTTTCCTGCTCTGAGTCCTCCTGACAGCACTCTTGACAGCAGCTTCTGCTCTCTGCACCGCAGAGAGTCTCTTGGTTTGGAGGAGGAGAGGGAAAGCCCCCTCTCATCCACTCAACCTCCCAGATTCATCCAGACATCCCTATGTGCCCAGGCCTGGTAGTGGAGGTCTGGGGTCCTCCTCCACTCCCCTCCTGACCCGTAGCCCCACTGAGCTGGGATTAAATCCTCCCGAGGACACACGTTTGAGATGTTGGGATGCTCCACACACAGTCAGGATGTTGGGATGCTCCAGGGTTTGAGAGAAGCCAGAGGAAGGTGCCAGAGTAGCAGCCATCCCAAGCATCAGGCAGCTTTGGAGCCCATCAAGAGACATTGATGGACATCAAGGGACCCCCCAGATCCAGCTGGAGGATCCCCCCTGTGCCAGGGGAGGCCTTGGCAGCAGCGTGGAGGGCAATAAGACCCTCCTGGTGTTTGGCAGCACGTTTCTCATCAGCACAACACGGCGTGCACCGCCGCGGGTGCGCGGCTCGCTGCTATTTAAGGAGCCTACTTGAAATACACCTGCAAGAGGGGAGAGGAGCACCAGCAAGTAAATAACCCAGCAACCCACTGGAATAAAAACACCAGCGGGGGCACGCGGGCAGAATGAGAAGAGAGGCAGGGATTTAAGGGGAAAGAAAAGAGAACATTAAGTGGGATCTGGTGATTGAGGGCTCGGCTCCAATCGTGCCCCCATTTCCTGCAGGGATGCTCCCTGCATGGTGGGGAGACCCCATTCCCATGGCTGTTGTTAGGGGTTCTCGACAAGTCCCCAGTATGGGCTGGAGGCTGGATGGAGCCCCCACTCGCCTTCCCCCTTGGCATGTTTACCACACACTGCCATTTGGGTCTTGCCTTCCTCCCCCCCACCCCCAACTCCTTTTCTGAAACATTATAAATCAAACGGCTTAAAATGTAAAGCATCAAAAATTCTAAAACCTTCATCTATTATTAACTGTGACAGTAAATTCCACCTCTGAATGTTTCACATAGCAACTGTTACCAGGACTCAGCATCTGAAGCTGAGCAACTTTCCATCACACCATAATGCCAAGCCCGGTCCAAGGAGACACACTGCTGCTCCCAACACCTTGCCCTGGGATTGGGAGCCCAGCTTGAACTTAACATCACTAGGATAGGAAAGGAGCTTGGTGCCTGCTTATCTGCCTACAGGAGATTGTGGTGGGGGTCCAGCATTATGGTCCTACCCTACCTCCACGATGGACTCATAACCCCCATACTTCCTGACTTTCCCCATCACCTTCCAGAGCACTGTAAATAATGAGGATGGGAATGCTGCAGAAATGTTTTTGCAGGGAATGTTGTTTGCTTTGCCCCAGGGCTGATTGTAGTTGTGGTGTCCCCCCACCCTGGTGGGTCTCTCTGCTCTGAGCATCAGGGTTGTGGTGAGCTTGTGGTGTGCTGGGTGCCCACAGGGACTGGGAGATGGGCATTAGCCACTGGTGCTTGTTCATGTTGCCCGCAGGCTGGTCCTGTTCTGTCTGCTGCCAGCTCAGGAGGGGCCACGTTGGGGTAGTTTGGGTTAGATTTGTCTGTGTGTTATCACCAGGAATGTGGTTGGAGGAGGAGAGAACCCCATTTCTGCACCTGAAAGTGGTCCAGTGCGAGCTGAGCTGGCACACCAGTATCCCCAGTGCTAAGCTGTGACCACAGCGGGGCTCACACCCTCATCCTCAAGCAACCAAACCCCCTGGCAGCATGCTCCAGGCCATGCCAGGTGCCACCCACACCCACCATGGACATCCTGGCCTGGCTGTCACCCTTCCTGTAAATTCTGGTGGCTGCCTCCGGGATCTCTGCCGTGCTGGCTGCCACCTCCCTGGGGACAGGCAACAATTTTCCTGCTCTGGAGAATCTTGTGAAGGTTTGAGTGAATCTGGGAAGCAAATCTAATTGGCAACCTGGTAATTCCTCAGGGGGACGTGTACTTTGGTCATATCTAAGTACATTCCAGCCAGTGTTTAAGACATGCTGAATCCAAACTTGGACAGTCAAATACCAGCAGCTCTAAGCTCCTTATCTATTTCAGGCAGATTAACTCCTTAATCATCCCTTTTGGAAGTTCCCTGCCCCAAATTCCTCTCTCCTCCCCTTTTGGTCCCCCCCCCTGTGGTTTTGCAGCAGGAACAAAAGGAGCAGATTTTGGGGGGGTGCAAAAGGTTGGGACGGTGCCTGTGGTGATTGACAGAGTCAATAACCAGGAACCAAGAGGCCTTTGGAAATCAGCTTCCCCGGCTCACCTGCCCCTGGATTTGTCTTCAGGATTTAGAGATGGGAAACGTATAACACCAAAATCATTTATCACACAACGTTAAACCTTGATTTATTATTTTCAATGCCCTCTTATTCTATTTTTTTTTTTAACCATGATTTTTTTCCCAACCTCCTTTTATTTCCCCTTTTTCTCAGGGGATTCCTGCTCAGCATCCCCCAGCAGAGATCCTGCCAGGGGTACCAGGCTCCCACCATGCTGGTGGGGGAGACACGGCACGGGAATGCTCATTTTTCCCCCTTTTTTTCCCCCCCTTTGGCAGGCAGAGGAGGCTGTGCCGAGCCAGGGGGACGCAGCCGGTTCTGGCCACTGTCACTCAGGGGAGTGTCAGAGCATTACGCTTCATTACCGAGCTGTCTGCTGCTGGCAGGAGATGACTTAGAGGGCAGAACCTGGCAGCAGCACAACTGAACTCATCTCCATTGAACAGACCCATCTGTGGGCAGACACCAGGGCACAGCATCTAGGGAGGGGGGTGCCCATGACACGGTGGGGCAGGGGGGGTTTGCAATGTGGTCACTGGGTCTCCGGGTTGGTTGGTGCAATTCAGCAGAGGGGAAAGGCTGCCCCAAAGGCAAAGGCTGGAGATTGCTGGGGAAGGTGAAGGGGGGTGGTGCCCCAATAACCACGGGTCCCACTGAGGAGGGGGCTCTCAAACATGGGTATATATGTCCCCATGTGCTCACCAGTGGGGAAGGGACACGGTGGGGACATGGTGGCAGCAGTGGTAAAGCTCTTTGTCCTCTTAAGAGAAGGAGCAGGAATGCTGGAGGGGGCAGAGCCCAGTGCCAGGGTCTGGCCACCCTGCAGTGGCCTCATGCCTCCTGGTTTTGGCTGTCACAGTGTGAATTTGCTGAAGGTCTTCATGGCAGAAAAACTGGCTGTGGCTGGGACAGAGCCTAGCCTGATGGATCTGGAGGGCATGAACCCAGTGGCACAGCTGGGAGAGCTGGAAATGTCTCGGGGGACCTTTTGGGGTCTCCAGAGCTGCTGGGGATGGAGACAATCCCCAGGGCAGGAGGTTTGGGACCATCAGGGGGAAAATAAGTAAAGAAAAACAGGGATGGATTTTGCTCCAGAGTGTGCTGCCCCAATGGGGAGTAAATTTATTTACTTAGGAGGGCTCAGATTGAGCAGCAAGCGTCCAGCCTTTTTTTGTCTTCTTTTTCCCTTTTTTATTTTATTTTTCCTTTTCTCTATTTCTTTTTTCCTTTTCTTATATCTTTTCTTCCTTTTTTCTTATTTTTTTCATTCTTTAGTCTTTTTTGTTTGAGTGTTTTTTTCTCTCCTTTTCCTTTTCTCCTTTCCTCCCCCTTTCTTTCCTTCTTTTTCCCTTCCCCCCCCCCTTTTTTCCCCTCCCTTTTCAAATCCTTTCCTGCCAGCTGGCATTTGCCAGCAGCAAGAAAAAAAAAACAAAAAAACAAAACACAGCAACTTGCTCTGACTCTCGGAGCCTCCCCATCCTCCCTTAACCCAACCCTCTGCCAACCTCCCAGCCCTGACATCAGGGACCCAAACCCCTCCCTGCCTTCCTCCAAAAATACAGGAGAAATATAAAAAAAAAACCCAACCAAAAAAACAAACCCAGAGGGTGAGAGGATGGAGCTGGCGGATGAGACGGATTTCCATGCAAGGGGATGAGGTTGGGGAGGCCACGGGCTTCCCCTGGCAAGCAAGGGAGAAATTGGGGCCAGCAGAAACGTTGAGTCATGAGTGTGGTTCGCAGGCGACGGTTGTTGGTTGGGTTTGTTGTTTATTTTGTTGTTTGGGTTTTTTTTTTCCTCCGGAGTGAAATTCCTCACTGGGGAGGAGCAGAGCTGGTGGGGATGAAGGATTGTGCCCCCCCAAATGGGG
The DNA here is from genome assembly GCA_038090715.1 of Florisuga fusca. Taxonomy (NCBI): domain Eukaryota; kingdom Metazoa; phylum Chordata; class Aves; order Apodiformes; family Trochilidae; genus Florisuga; species Florisuga fusca. Next base: position 2,530,645 of record JAAWXA010000035.1, on the reverse strand, counting down.
CATTAACCTCATGCTGGCGTTATGCACCCCGTTGCAAGGGGGAATTCCCTAGGTAGGCACCCCTCCTTGGAGAAGTTTTTTTTTTTGGGGGGGGTACCTTCCTGGGGAATTCCCCCGTTGCTGTCTGGGAGGAGTAGCATTATATGGAGGGGTTGGAGGAGATGGGGACCCCCATCCTTCCTCCTCACTACCCACGTCTTCCCACCCCTGTGTAATGGGCGGCGCGGCCCCAGCTCCATTTATCATCATCTGTGGGCAAGTGAAGTGTGGAGGGAACAGCTGCTCCGGTCGGCTGAGCGCCGAAAANTGGGGCAGGATGCCTTTTCCTGGGCTTTACACTCCCCCCTCAATTCCCCCCTCAGCTCCCCTTTTCTCTCCTCCCTTAATAACCAAATCCTCCGGAGCAGTTTGCGGTGTGGCAGCCGGCCAGAAAGGGTTTCTTTAAACTCCACCAGCTCGCAATTAAACAAATCCAGGGCTGACGCTCCTTGATAGGCACTTATCCCCTCACGACAGCTACCAAGGGGGAGGGGGCGTCCATCCCTTTGCTTCCCTCCCACCCAGTGCCACCTCGAATCACCCCTTGGTGGTGGGGCGAGGGTTGGGTGATAGAGGGAGCCGGGGTCCGAGGTCCATGGCGAAGCAGCATCATCCCTGCTGCTATTTTTAGTCGTCGAGTCCTTGCTTGTTGATGGCGCAGCGGCCAGGGAGCAGCCGGGCTGGGAGCGGGGGGGCTCCGGATAAGTCCCTCCCGGGATGAGCGGCATCTGGGAAGCGAGGCTGGAATGCGGGGGACTAGGGGATGAAGAGAGCATGGGGAGATGCCCGCTGCCCCCCGGGACCGGGCGTTGGGGGTCTTGAGTGCTTACCGAGGGTTCCCAGCCACGGAATATCCTGGCCTGCCTTCAGAGGGCTCCGGATCCCATCCTGCCGCGTCCCTGGCCAGCCCGGGGGAAGGGGGAGGAATGGAAAACAAGCAGCGAAGGAAGGAAGGAGGGATTGGAGGGGGAGGAAAAGAACACCAAACTCAGCCACGCAGCACAAATCCTCCTCAGCAGCAGGCGGGCTGAGAGCCACCCTGCAAGCGGGTGTGAGTGGCGACGGGGCTGTGCCAGCCTGGCAGTGCCACACGGGGCTCCGGATCACCCCGGGCTCTGCAGCACGGCCCCGGGTCATGCACAGGGGGATGCAGCGGGTCCTGGCGTGTCCCATAAGGGTGACACCAGCGCTTTGCTGGGAGCCCTGGGGCTGGCTGGGCTGCCCACACGTCCCTGAGGACGGGATGGTCCCGAGTGGCCGTAGCCAGGGGTGAGCGCAGCTCCTTGCGCTGGGGCACGGAGTGACGCTGGCTGCGGGCACCATCATGTCCCCAAGTCCCCCCCCTCCTCCGACAGATGCCTTGGGGACCCGGGCCGTGAGCCCTGCCTGCAGTCGTGGAAGCTTTGCCAAGGGCCACTAAGGGCGAGCGTCTTCCTGCAGCCATGTCCGATGGCTCCGTTATCGATTCCCATCGTGGGGGCAGCAGGAGCTGGGCTGGAAACTTCTTCAGAGCCGGGAGAACACATCCAGCAGGGGAGTGGAGGGGGGAGCGAGTGTGCAGGGCCCCCGGGACACGGGGAAGGGCCGTAACCTCGTTGCTGTCGACAGCTTGATTTGATGCCATTAAAGCGTTTGCTCGGAAACAGCCTACATCAGGCGGCAACATCTGTTACAGCCCTTCTCCGGCAAAGCCGCGGCTGAGCTGAGGGCAGAGCTGGCCTCCGGCTGCTGCTGGTGATGTGTGTGTCCCCTCCCGGCCCCCAACAGCAGTGGCCACCCCCCCCTCCCCCCCAGTACAGCCCCAGAACTCTGGGGCATGCACAGACAAACCAGCCTGCAAGTATGGAAACCTTGCACCCATGCTCAGCCTGCAACTCTGTGAACCCTGTGGGAGAGCTCAGCCTGCAAGTGTGCAAACCCTGCATGTGTGCACAGCCTGCATGTGTGCACAGCCTGCATGCATTCACACCCTGCACGTAGGGTCCCCTCTGTGCACCCCTTCCTCTCCGTGCCGGTGAGCAGCCCGTCCCCTCGCACCTCGTGCTTTTGCTCAGCCTGGAACTGTCTCAGCTGTTTGGAAAATGAGCAATAATTAATTAATAACAGTAATTAATAATAAAAGAGAAAGGGGGGTGGGGTGGGGAACCTCCCCTTAAAGCACCAGCCCGGGGTCTTCTCAAGCTGATTTCATTTTTCAAACCTGCTCCACGTGGAGCGAGGGGCCCTTTTCTGCCTTTAATTTTCTCGCTGCCGCCCGGGGCAGCCCCAGAGGCCTGGCTTTGATTTTGCTGCCTTTGTTCCATCAGCCCCGGCACAGGACAGGGCAGCACCGCGCCGCGGTACCGGGTTTCTCATTGACTCCTCTTTTCCCTGGGATTGAGGCTATAGCTGCATCCAGCGGCTTGTGCAGCCCGCGAGATGTGGGCATGGAAAGCAACCAAAAAAGGGGATGGGACATGGTGCTGGGCTGAAACGGGTGGCAGCAAACCCAGCGCCAGCAATGCCAGAGGGCACCGTGTGACAGGAAGGATGTGTTCCCCCTGCTACTGAGCCACTCGTCTGCCTCCGAGCTCAAATGGGTGACCCAGATGTTTCCCAGCACCTACCACAAGCAGGGCTGGGAAATTGGGATGTTTAATGCCGATGGTGGGGGGATCAGTTTCCAGATGGGATCGCATTGGGACAGGGGAGATTGGCTGGGGACTGCAGGAGGCAGCAGCAGGCAGAGACAGGCAAAGCCAGCAAGTTTAAATGACTTTTTTCTTTTTCAGCAAAGCCTGCGGTTCTGGCCCTCCCTGATGCTCCTCCCAGTAATTAGCCCAATAATTAAAAAAGAATGGTGATAAGCAGGGTGTTCAAAGGGCCTGACGGGATTCCCGTGTCCCTGGGAGGGGTGGGGGTGGGAGGATGGGAGGTGGAAAAAAGGGGGCTGGGGGACCCTGAGATGGTGCAGGGGGTCCCAGAGAGGCATGGGGGAGGCAGGGAGGAAGGAGGTTTGCAGAGCAGGGTAGGCTGCAGAGCTGGGGAAGGTCTCAGCTGGAGGGAGACTTGGGGACCCCCAGGGCTGCAGGCACCTGCTGTGGAGCAGGGAGATGCGAGGAGAGGTGACACAAGGCCAGGCGACGTGATGCGGGGTGACACGCTGCCATGCCAGGCAGTGCGAGGTGATGCAAAGCCAGCTGCTGCGATCTAGGGCACCAACAGGGCAGCAGGCTGCAAGGTGATGTGGTGCAGGGTGATGTGATGCAAGGTGACAAGATGCAGGGCGATGCAGAGCAATGCGATGCAATATGATGCTGTGCAGGGCGATGCGATGCAAAGCAACGTGCTGCAAGGCAATGCGAGGTGATGCAGCGCAGGGTGCCATGCTCCAGGGTGCCAGCCAGGGCGATGCAGTGCCAGCAGGGTGATGCCGTGGTGAGCGAGGCGATGCTCCCGCGGTGCAGGTGTCACGGCTCCTCTCCATGCCCGGCCGTGCTCCCCAGCCCCGCCGCGGTGGCCGAGGCTTCATTTGAATTCTCGCCTCTCTCTCTTCGCAGATAACGAGCCCGCGCCATGCAGTCCTTTCGAGAAAGGTGTGGTTTCCATGGCAACCAGCAGAGCTACCAGCCGACTTCACAAGATGCATCACGCCTGGAGAATTACAGGCATCAAAGTCAGGCAGGGCCGAACTGCGAGCGGCAGAGGCTGGTGGCAAAGGAGTACTACAGTCAGCAGCAACTGCCTTACCCAGGCTACGAGAACAGCGCGGTGGAGAAATACCACCGGGGGAACAAGCAATTAGCAGGGCAGCAGCTGCAAGGCAGGCCAGCCTTTTCCAATTACGCCGTGCAGGAGAACAGCCCTTACCCGGCCCGTTACTCGGGGGACGAGAGCCTGCAGGGCTGGGGCAGCCAAGCGCAGGCGCTGCCGGGCGGCGTGGCCAAGTATGAGGACAGCCTGATGAAGAAGACGGCGGCAGCGGCAGCGCTGGCGGGTGGGCGGCCGTACCACGAGCCTGCGACCACCCCACTGCCCTTCCGGACTCACTTCCAGCAGCAGCAGCAGCAGCAGCAGCAGCAGCCACCACAGCAGCAGCCGCCTGCGCTCCCCTACCCCAAGCTGCAGCGGCAGAAGCTGCCGAACGACGTCTCCTCACCCATGCCCTTCTCGCAGAGCCCTCACTTTGGGCAGCACTCACAGTCCTTCCCTGCCTCCTCCACCTACTCCTCGCCACCAGCGCACTCCTACAAGAGCTGCACAGCACCCTCGGGGCAGCCACCGCTGGAGCGGCCCCTGAGCCTGTNCCCGCAGCCCCCACCGCAGCCCCCGCAGCCACCACCACCGCCGCAGCCCCCACAGCCACCGCAAGCCCCGCAGCCTCCGCAGTCCTTGCAAGGGCGGCATCACGGCCCAGAGACCCTCCACTACCAAAACCTGGCCAAGTATCAACATTATAACCAGCCAGGTCAGACCTACTGCCAGGGTGATGCGCCGCCCGTCCGGACCCCAGAGCAGTACTACCAGACCTTCAGCCCCAGCGCCAGCCACTCGCCGGCCCGCTCCGTTGGCAGGTCCCCATCCTACAGTTCTACTCCCTCTCCGCTGATGCCCAACCTGGAGAACTTCCAGTACAGCCAGCAGCCACTGAGCACCAGCGCCTTCCCCGCCAGCATCACCGACCACAGTCATTTCATGCCGCTGCTGAACCCTTCTCCCACTGACGGGACGAGCCCTGATGCTCAATCTGGGAACTGCAAAAATTTGCAGAAGGAGAAACTGCCTGAAAACCTGCTGTCAGACCTGAGCCTGCAGAGCCTGACGGCGCTCACCTCCCAAGTGGAGAACATCTCCAACACTGTCCAGCAGCTGCTGCTCTCCAAAGCGACTGTGCCCCAGAAAAAGGGCATCAAGACCCCGTCAAGGACCCCTGAGCAGCTCAAGGGGCAGCACTGCAGCCCTGAGAGCAGCACCTACTCGGCAGACCAGGTGGGGACCCCTCTGTCTGACCCTCTGAGCACTCCCCAGTCCGTCCACGCCGAGACACAGGACACTGATTATCTCAGTGGGTCAGAGGACCAGCTGGAGAGGAGTTTCCTCTTCTGCAATCAGAACCGCAGCCCTGCCCGTGTCAACAGCAACTCCAAGGCAAAGCCTGAGTCAGTGTCTACCTGCTCCGTGACCTCCCCAGATGACATGTCCACCAAATCAGATGACTCCTTCCAGAGCATCCACGCCAGCCTGCCCCTGGAGACCTTCACCAAGTATGTGACCAACGAGCGGGACTGTCCCCGGCTGCTCCTCAGTGCCCTATCCCAGGAGGAGCTGGCTTCTGAGATCATTGTCCTGCAGGACGCCATCAGCGAGAAGGCAGACAAAGCCTGGGCCAACTCACCCATGCTGAGCAAAGAGGCCACCAAGTCCCCTTTCCAAATGGAGAACCACCGTCCCTGCCTGGACTCCATAGTAAAGGGTGCCTGGCCCAGCCAGGGTGACTCCAGCACGCTCACTGAGCCTCTCAAGCTGGACAAGGCTTCAGGAGCAAGCACAGGGAAGGACTTTGGTGAGGAGGTATATGAGGGTCCCCAGGTGGAGTTTGCTGCCACCGAGACCAAGGACACACTGAAGGATGCTGCCCCACTGGCCTTCAACTCCAAGTCCAGCATCCCGGCAGCCACATCGAGTGCCGGAGCTGCCGGATACAGCTGCTACTCGAACACCACTGCCAACTCGGTGGGGTCCGAAAACGCAATGGAGCACTTTGAGTGGCCAGAGGAGAGTCTGGGTGAGGCGTGCCTGCGGTGGAAGGAGCTGCAAGCCACTGACCTCCCGAAGGGCTTGTTCCCCAGCAAATTGGTGGGCTCCTGCAAGGAGAAAAAAAATGCCTGTGGCTTGGATCTGTGTGATGGTGAGCAACCAGCCAAGAGCGAGCCAGCTCAGGACTTCAGCCAGCAGGCAATGGAGGAAGAAGAGGAAGAGACATTGACCTATGATGAGGCCACGAAAGCAGACAGTGAGAGGTGGCTGCAGGACACCCGGCACTGCTGCTCAGCTGGGGATTTCAGCGAGATCCCCATCATTTCCTCACCAGAGCTGAAGGAGTCAGACCTGGAGGCAGAGGAGTATTCCTCACTCTGTGAGCTGCCCGGCTCAGAGCAGAAGTCGGTGACATACGATGCCTCGTCACCAAAGCCCACAGAGATGCCTGCTATGCTCTCCTCCAGTGAGGTGCCCATGTCTGCCGAGGAAACCATCAGCACGGTGGAAAAGGAGAGCTCGGCTCCCACCCCACGCCTCTCTGGCCAGTCCATCATCCTGCTGGGCCCTGCTGTGGGCACAGAGACAAAGGTGAAGAGCTGGTTCAAGTCCTCCCTGCCCCACATCCAGCCGGAGGACGAGAGCGGTGGGGGGGAGACGTCCCACCCAGAGGTGGCCAGTGCTGAGTCTGCCCCGTCAGTCATGGTGAAGCAGCCTCTCACCCCTGAGAACACGCTGGGCAAGACAGAACCGATCTCACGGGGAAAGAGCCTCCGCAACAAGAGGGTCCACTGCCGGCTGCCAGAGGAAGACGGCCCTGGCAGCGCTGTGCCCAGCCCCTTCAGTGACTTGCCAGCAGCTGGTGGCATGGCTGGTGCCTGCCTCAGGCCAGATGGCCAGGTGGAGATGCCGAGCAAGAATGCCCAGAGCCAAACACCCCGGTTTCCAGCTGAGGGTCTGCCGGCACGCATGTGCACTCGCTCCTTCACCGCCCTCGCCGAGCCCCGTGCCCCAGCACCGCTGGAGGGGCTGAAGGCCCCCTCACACCAGGAGAAGCTGGGGAAGAAGCCGGGCTGCGGAGTGAAGCAGCGGGTGGCTTTCAAAGCCAGGAAACGCAGCGGCCGATCAGCCCCCAAGGTGGTCCAAAATGCTGGCGATGCCACTCTCTTGGTGCCTGGCTTGGTGACAGTGGAGGAGACAGCAGGGCCAACACCACCAGAGGGGGACATGGTAGAGGCTGGGGAGAGGGACCAGCGGTCGATGATTCTGCGCTCCCGGACGAAGACGCAGGAGGTTTTCTACACGAAGAGGCGGCGAGGCAAGCGGGCAGCTGATGTCCGGCTAAAGAACTGCAAGGTGCCCAAAAAGCTCATCTCCAATAACCACCTCCCACCCGCCTTCAAGCTGGCAGCCCCGGGCAGCCCCCATAAGGAGGGCAAAGTGGGTGCCAGGATGAAGCTTCCCAAAGCAGGGCCAGGCGTGGGGGGCAAGATATCTGAGCGGTCCCTGCACTCACTGAAGAGGAAGTCCACCTTCATCTCCCCCATCCCTGCTAAGAAGAGGAACCTGGTCCTGCGGAGCAACAGTGGAGGTGTGAAGGAGGAGAAGCAGGAAGCCACCCCTAGCCTCTTCAAGAAGATGCCAGTGGCCAAGAAGGTGAAAGCCAAGCTGCCCCCCAAGAGCTCCGGTGAAGCCATCCCAAAGCCCCCCCTGCCGAAGGAGGCCCCTGATGTCTGCATCAAGATCACCTCCCGGGCAGCCTTCCAGGAGGCCACCAAGACCAAAGTGCTGCCTCCCCGCAAGGGCCGCGGCCTCAAGCTGGAGGCCATCGTCCAGAAGATCACCTCTCCCAACCTGAAGAAATTCGCTTGCAAACCTGCGGCCACAGCAGCAGCGGCCACAATGGCCACTTACGGCACCACCCTGGGCCCGGCTGGGGCGGAGAGGGAGCGAGCGGTGAAGCACAGCGGGGTGGCCCCCGGTGATATGCGGCTGCCCAAACCGGTGGCAGCACAGAAGATGCCCACTACACCGATGGCCGAGCAGCTCTGTCGAAACCCCAATGGCCGGGCAACAAAGGGGAAGCTGGGTGGTGGAAAGAAGGTCTCTACTGAGGGCTGCCAGGGCGAGGCCTGTGCCCCGGCCCTGGGGGTACAGCCTGGCTCCACCATCACGGCCAAGAGCCTGGGGCTTCTGCCCAAGAAGAGGAACCGAAAGGGCAAAGCAGCGGCGCTGGGCATGGCCAAAGCACCCATGGGCTCCACACCGCTGCCAACACTGCCCCGGGAGCGTGTGGCTGGGCCTGGTGGTGGTGGGGAGGAGGCAGCGTGGGAGGGGAAGAAACCAAAGAGCGAGGAGAAGGAGGCGGGGAGTGGCGAGAGTCCCCCTGAGGGACGCTCCACTGCTGGGCCAGCACGGGGGCCCAAGCCACGGGCCAACCACTCCAACTACAATGGCTACTCCAAGCGGCAGCGGAAGCGGCTGGCCCACGGCAAAGCCAAGGCAGTGCCGGCACGGTGCAAGAGCCGTGGCAAACGGCGGAGGCAGCAGTCCCAGCAGGCCCCACTGCTGCAGCCCGCTGAGCCCGAGATCCGTCTGAAGTACATCTCCTGCAAGCGGCTGCGTGCTGACAACCGGGCTCCCCACTTCGCCCCATACATCCATGTGGAACGGCGCGGCGAGTTCACCACCACCTGCACCGTCATCAACTCGCCTGTCGAGGAGGCCCGGCTGCAGCGGGGACCGTCGGGGCCAGCACCCCCGCCACAGGCAGCCCTGCCCGCCTCCTCCACCATGCACATGGGGCCGGTGGTGTCGAAGGCGCTGAGTGCTGCATGCCTGGTCTGCTGCCTGTGCCGCAACCCCGCCAACTACAAGGACCTGGGGGACCTCTGCGGGCCCTACTACCCTGAGGACTGCCTGCCCAAGAAGAAGTCACGGCTGAAGGAGAAGGTGCGGACAGAGGGGCCAGGCGAGGATGCCGCTCCCCCTGCTGCCGCGTCCGAGCGGGCAGCCCGAGGGACAGAGGGCGGCTGCAGTGGTGGCAGCAAGATGGCTCGGCCGGAGGGTTCTGGTGAGGCAGCCAAGCAGAGCTCGCTGCGTTCCAGCCCACGGGGCATGTTTCGTAGGCTGCAGAGCTGCTACTGCTGTGACGAGAGGACAGAGGGCGAGGAGGTGGCCGAAAAGCCCCGGCGGCACGAATGTCACAAGGCCGAGTCCCTGCCGCAGGAGCCGGCAGGTGACACGCAGGAGCACTGGCTGCACGAGGCTTGTGCCGTATGGACCGCTGGGGTTTTCCTGGTGGCGGGGAAGCTCTACGGGCTGCAGGAGGCCGTCAAGGCGGCTGCTGACCTGGTAAGAGCTCGGCTGCCCACCTGGCTGGCGTGGCACCCCGGGGCAGTATCTCCTGCCAGCCTCCTTCAGCCAAAGCCATTGCCATGGCTGCACCTCTGGCCGGGATAAAAATTAATAGGGTTGACCCATGAGCATCTGGGTATAGCAAGGTTTCCTGGGGGAGCAGACACCATGAACCCCACTGCCTTCCCATGTGTTTTGTGCTGCCATGCCTGATAGCACCCAACTCCCACCCCCACACTTTCAGGCGTAGAAGCGTGTTTGCTTTGTTATGTTTTGGAAGGGTGGGAGGAACCCCCCAGGACCATGAGGATTCTGAGCCTGGTGGGTCACATTTGTGTGTGTCATGGGGTGGCTCAGGGTGGGACAGATGCAGCATGGCAAAGGAAGGATGGGAGAGGAAAATGGGTGTAATGTGGTCTGATGGGCATCAGGGAAGGGGAACTGAAGGGAGGGGACAGCCCTGCCCTGCTCCTTTCTCAGAGTGAGAGGAGCATGGATGGCACTGAGTGAGGAAAATACAAGGATGCTGCTGGGAGCTCGCCATGGGGACACGGAGCTTTTGTGCTGGGAAGAGGAAGTGGACAGCCACAGGTAGGGGGCCCCTGTCAAGCCCCCTACAACAGGTTTGGGGCTGGCCCCATCAGATCTCCCATCCCCAGGTGTCCATGCTTGCAGTGTGGCTGTTCCCATCCCTGCAGCACCCACTGGGGACAGGGCAGAAGACAGGGAACACTGCAGTTCTCTGCCACTGCATGGTCTAGGCCATGACCCCTCACCTCCTGCCCCATAGATTGTGGCTGCAGGCTTGGTGCCATCTAGGGGAGCAGTATGGCAGGTAGAAACCTCGTGTATGGCTGGAGATGGCTGTGTGAGAGGCACGGCACTGCCTGCAGTGTGCCAGTGTGGGGGGGAGGAAGCTTTTGGGGTGCTTTGCTCTCGCCCAGGGCTCTGATGGGGTCTCTCTGTCTCTCTGCGTCTCTCCTTCCCTGCTCTGCATCCCTGGCTGCATTTAAAGAAGTGCTCGAGCTGCCAGCAAGCAGGAGCCACAGTGAGCTGCTGCCAGAAGGGGTGTCCCCACACCTACCACTACACGTGTGCCATCGACACAGGTGAGTCTGGGCCACAGGGACAGGGCTGTGGGGACCCCCAGCTCCCTCCAACGCAGCTGGCCATGGGCTATGGGCCAGCTGCTCCATGAGGCCTGAGCCCACCAGAGAGCCTAGGGCTCGTGGCTCTCTGCCAGCTGGGTTAGCAGTGTCCCCTGCCCTAGCAGTGCTATCTGGTGTCCTGAGTTTGGCTGGCCTTACCTGAACCCTTCAGGGAGATGCACCCACCACCATCCAGACCGTGAACCTTCATGGTCCTGGTGCTGGCAGGAGGCCATGGAGGATGCTGTGTCCCCTGTGTTCCAGGACAGCCATCCTAGCATGTGGGGACTCCCCTGACACCATCTCCTCTCCTTGCAGGTTGCTTATTAACCGAAGAGAGCTTCTCTCTCAAATGTCCTAAACATAAGGTAAGACCCCCTGTCGTCCCCCCCCAAAGTGTTTTGCAGCCCCTGGGGTAGGGGTACCTACCTCCTGACTGTGTCCCTCTGCAACACCCTGTACCACAGAGGGGCATCACATCCCTGTGGGGTAC
>JAAWXA010000035.1:2399533-2506510 GCA_038090715.1 Florisuga fusca | reverse complement strand
CACCCTCCCTCCCCCCTAAAAAAAAAAACAAAAAAACAACAAACCAAAAACGGTTGTTGGGTTCTGGCCACCGAGCCGGCCGGGCGGGCTGATGCGGTTGCTGAGGGCTTGCCGGCAGCGTGGAGCATCGTCCCGAGAAGCAACAGGCACCGGATTGGGCTGTGCTTCAGCTGCAGAGCCCAAACGTGGCAGGTCCTCAAGGAGATTCCCCCCACGCTGCTGCTCCCGTGATCGGCTGGGGGGGCTCGGGGGGGCTCCCCTAAAAAGCTGAACCCCCCACCCCTCCCCCGAGGTGTCTGAAGGCTGAGCTGAGAGCAGCCCGTGGCATCCCTCCTGCTCGGGGGTTTGTTTTGCTGTGGCAGAAGGCGTTGTTAATCATTAATAAGTGTTGCAAACAGATTCAAAGGCTCTTCTCTCCTTCACTACCTGTAACCCGGCTTTGTCCACTGTCCCTTTCCTGGGTTAGGGCTTGGGTAAACAGGCACCCGGCCCGCTGGCACTCCAGGGTGCTGCACAGCCCCTGCTCCGGGTTTATTTACCCCAAGGTGAAACGGGGAAAAGGCGAATGTCCATCTGGTCACTTCCTATTCCCACCGGGAGCCAAACTGTCTGCTGAGAAGCAGCAACACACACCCTGGCACCCGTGGGAAACATCCTCACCTGCTTGTCCTGCTCTCATCCCCTTCCCTTCGCACACACTTTGGCCCCTGCTGGAGACAGTAAGAATTTGGGGACAGGAGGAGAGAAGCTTTGCCTTACACACCCCCCTGTGCTGCAACAGCCCCGTGGTTCTGGCAGCTTTCTCCCTGCACAGCACTGGAAATTTATCACCTGGTACCATTTTTTTTTTTTTTTTTTTTTTTTTTTGCCGTTTCTGCTCAGTCAGGGCAGTGGGAGCTCTGCACCTTTCTCAGCAGAGCTGGGCCATGAACCTACCCGAATATTTCTGCCACAGACAGGCACATGATCAGCACCACGGTAAACAAGCTGGGACAGAGCTGGAATTAATGCATGCTGATCTGCAGCTCCAAGGAGGGGAAACCCAACTTTCAGGCTGTTCCACACACACCCCCTTCCCCAAAGCAGCTTTTAAAACACAGACCATGAGTTTTCATCTTTGTTCTGTGAGACTGAGGGCACCACGTTGACAACTCAGTTCATCTTTGTCTAAAGTGACACTGTCACTTCTCCTGAGTGCCTCGGTGGCTGCTCTTCCTTCTCAAAACTGCTGTCACAAATGAGGACGTTGGAGCAAAGTCCTGGTTGATGAGTCAGGAAAAGTGGCCCACAGGCAGGGAACATCAGTGGCACTGCAGTGCACAACTGCTTACCCACCTCTTTCTAGGTCAGCAAGGCAGGTGATCCAAATTTACCCCTCCTCCCCCCCCAAGGACCAGCTAACAAGCCCTGCAAGGTGAGCAGGTGTCCCACCAAGCACTGAGGTTGTCACCACGATGCTTGTCTGCTGTCAGCCCCAGAAGATGTGCTAGAGATTTAGCAGGGAACAAATTTACCAGCAGTGGCAACACATCCCTGTGCACAGCAAGCACCATGGAAAGATACTGAGAACATCTGCTGTGGAAAACCCTTCCTCTGGTGAGAATTCCTGGTCCTTCATCATTTTGTGTGGTGTTTTGGCAGCCACAGAGCATGACAGCACCGGAGAGACAGACAGATACCCTCCTCCAGGTCACACCAGTAGTGTATTTATTGGAGTATCTCACATGCAGGAACCAAAGTTGAGATGATTTCTGGAGCAAGTTAAACAATGGCAGATTAATACAGTCGTATCGTCCTGAATGGAAACAATTCCTACATGAATACAGCAACAGTTTAGTGTTGGGTTTCTTTGTTTGCTGTGTATTTTGTTTCTCTTTACACAGTCCATCTCTTTAAACAGTTACGTCCCCATTCTCCCCCTACCCCATTCCCAAAGAGAAAAATATCCAGTATCTTCAGTAAATAAATATTATCCACTTTTATCTGGAAAGCCTACAGCTGTAATATACAGAGAAGCTATTACACAGGTTACATTTGTAGGGTTAACGACAGCTCATAATTACATATACAGAATGAGGAGCTTGTACTCATAAAAAGACAGAGCAGGGTGGGGATTTGGCATAGGTTTGCCATAGGCTAAAGAGAACCAGCCCCGGGCTCAGCACGGCTTGAGAGCCAGTGAGATGCCACCTCACCTCTCTCCTGGATGGAAGAGCAACCAGGGGCATGGAGTGGGAAGGTGCAGCACACTCCAGTGGCTGCTGCTGGGGAGGGATGAGTGGAAGGTGCTCTGGAGGCACCAGCAATGCCTCTGGGCACTGGGAAGGGGATTCCTGCCTCCTGTCCTCTGCTGGTGGGCAAGGGCAGAGGGGTGCCCCCAGCAGCTGAAGGGTTACCTCCAAGAAAGCTATAAATCCACTCACTGATTGCCTGCTCCATTATTTCCATAAAAGTAACTGTCCTGAGCTGTTTTTTTCCAGGGTGGGCTCAGCAAACCTTGTGGTTAGCGTTCAGGAGGTAAATAATGACTGAGCTGGATGAGACAGGCCTGGGGATGGGGATAGCACAAGCAGTTCCCACTCCACATGACTCCCAGCAGCTGCAAAAAAAGCCTTGAGTAGTCATGGGATGGAAAATCCTGCTGAAAATCCTCCTGTGTTTGCTCCCCTGGTCTGCACGTCCCATCCCCAGAGCTGACACCAGGAGAGCATCAAGCAGAGAGGAACAGGAACAGGTTGGGTTGGCCAGGTTGCCACAGGAGTGAGACCACCACCTCAGCCCCAGGGCTGAGAACACCACCCAGGCCTGTTCTTCCACCACTGGAAGAAAACATCTGGCCACCACAGCCAGCCTCACCAAGTCCTCCGTTGAAAAGTAGAAATGGTCAATGGATTAAAAAAACAAAGTCAAATCAACAGAAATCCCACTAAAATCCTTCTTCAGCTTGGAGGTGTAAAAACAGCCCTGGAAAGGGTGGAGCTGAGACAGGGGCTGTGATAATTGGAAGGGGAAAGGTATGTTGGAGGCTACATGAGGGTCCTGGTAAGGACCTTTATGCTGTTCCCTTTAAGAGACACCATGCTACGTTTTTATGAGCAGTTCTCCTATGAGCCTTACTTACATACTAACACCCTAAATGTCTGTACAGCACATTGTTATTATCTATGACACCTGCTAAAGATGCAGCTGAAATCTACACATAGCAATTTCAAAAAAACCAAAACCAAACCGAAAGGATATATTTAAATAGAAACCATTCATTTCTTACATCTCAGCACGTGAGGGGTTAACAGAAGAGGTTAAAAAACACACTGGAAGGAAAAAATATTGACAAAATAAATAGTTGAACCTAGAATAGTGTATCATTACAACTTACAAAGGACCCCAGTAATAATTTAGTGTCATTGAGTGTAAAGCTGCAATTCCTAATAGGCCTAGAGAGCATCAGGATGTTATTTCTTATGGAAAGCTGATCAGGCTTCTCACAAGCATCAGAGCCACACAAGTCCTCTGCCCCCCTGCACAGAGGAAGCACTTAAGAGTGAAAGCAAAGGAAGAGTAAATCATGAAGTCAAAAAACTCCTTCCCTTTCCCCCAGTTTCCACCACTCAGGTTTTCTGCAGACCACAAGAGGATGGGGAAGATGAGAGATCCTGATACAGGACATTAGGGAAGCTCTAGTGTAGCTCTTACATTTGTTAAAGGAGGTCTGGGCTAAACCATCAGCTCTGCCACACGCTCTGACCCTTTTGCTGCTCCCAGCCCCTGTGTGATCAGCCTGGAGAGCCAGGTCTGGTGGATTCAGGCTCCACATGTAACTCCCAGTAGAGCTGTGCTTTCACCAGACCCACCAAGGGCCCCCTGAGCAGGTGCTTCCTCCCAGAGAAGGCATCTCCTGAGCCCTGCCCTACTTCCAGCAAAGCCACCCCTTGTGCTCACGGTGCCCCTGCACGCGGTGCCCTGGCTCCCCAGTGGGTTCCACGGGGACCACTCAGTGCCTGAGGCTGCAAGCACAGGAGAGAATCCCTCCAGCCCTGTCAACACAGGCTCCTTATCTCCCTCTGGCCTCAGCTTTCTTATTCCATCTCTTTTCCTCCCTGGTTGGAGGGAGCAGTCACTGACAGCTCTGCAAAATCCTCCGGAAAGGGACCAGATTCTCTCTAAAGCAACAACTTGCAAGTCCCAGGAGAGGTTTAGCATGACAGAAAGAAGTGTTAACAGCACACACACACACACACACACACACTGCTTTTTGATGAGGGGTGGGGGAAGAAGGACCAGCAAATCCAACCCTGCAGGGGGGCTCAGTGACAGTGCTGGTGATATCCTTGCCACTCAGCATCATTTGACAAAGTCCCCGTGCTTCAGCAATGCGATTATCTCCTCTGGCTTGGCAGGGAAGCTGGATTAACATGCTCAGAATCACCTGATGTGGCCATTTACAGGGTCAATGTGTTTCAAGGATTTAGAAGAGAAAATACACACTTAAAACACCCACAGAGCTTTTTGCATCGACAGGAATACCAACAATTCATTCCGCGCTGGCAAGGCTGCTCAGGCAATCACCAGACATTGTCTGAAATCAAATCAGCACCACAACAGAAGCCTCCTCAAGGTTTCTGGGAACTGGTGGCCACATCTGACGTGTTGCAGCAAGGCAGGGTCTGGCAAGAGCTGGCAGCAGGGGCTCAGCTTGTGTTAAACGCTGAGAGCAGTGGGTGAGAGCAGCTGGGCTGCACACATGCAGCCATGGCAGCCGGTCCAAGCACCTGCCATTACCCACACTGATCTTCCCTTTCCACTTGCAAGCTCTGCTACTTTCTGCAAGGTGAAGAGCTGGCAGGAGCAGTGAGCTACAGAGCAGCCTAGAGGTGCCAGCGCTGAGGGGTGGATGGGCAGCCTGGCCTGGGCTCAGCTACACAGGGAGGGATCCTGGCAGGGGATGAAGGCAGGAGAGACGAGAGGATGAGCAGGGACAGCACAAAGTGACATCTGATCTGGGACAGCCTGGAAATCCTGCACCAAACAACACTTCCCTCTAAAGATCAGTGTGACCGCTCTCAAAGACCATCAGTGCTGCCACGGGGCCATTTGGTAAAGGGTTTTATGTGTCACAGCCTACCAAGGCATGACGTACCCTAGAGAGTATGTTAAGAGCCAAAATAACTATGCTGGGATAAAAGCTTCTATCACTTTCACATCAGCTGTTTATAGCACAGCTTCTTGGTCTAGAACACCTTCTGAGAAAGCTCGACACACATCAGCATCCAGGGGAGCTCCAACATTCCAAATCAGAACCAAGTGTCTGGTTACCTCAGACAACAAGTGCCCCAGGGAAGAGGAGCTGGAGCACTGCTGCCTGCCTGGGCGTTCATCTGAGATGGTGACTCTCTGCCAGGACAGGAGCTTCTCCCAGCCACACCATGTTCAGCTCACTCTTTGATCCTGCCATCTTGTGCTACTGGCTTCCTACCAAGGAACATGCTGGGGAACGCAGTGATGGCTGGAGCTGCCTGCTCCAGCTCTGCTTGTCAGCTCAGCCAGGCAGGCACACACACTGGAATCTCTTCTGGCAGCTCCAGGAGGAGCAGCACTCTCAGCCATGCCTCTGGCAAGCAAGGGAATATGCTTGTTTGCACAAGCAGGAGGCAGAGTGCAGCCCCATAGGAGCTGGGAGTTAATAAAGGGGCAGAGGTACCAAAGGACACTCCGAACATAAAACATTGCACAGCCACAATCACCCAACACTTTCTCAGGCCCAAACCTAGATGGAAATGAGGAGCTTCACCTCCAGCCCAGGCAAGCGTGGCTAATCCCTCCATGGTAACCCTCAGCATTTTCTTACAAGCCTCTGTGAGGTTTGCCTCTTTTTCTCAGACCTACCACCAAGAAGCAGCACACGTCTATCCTGCCAGGCACGGCGGGGAATCCAGGAATCTCAGATCACACCCGGTCCATGAGCAAGTCCCATCCATCTGCACAGATGTTATTTACAACAGCTGAGACAAATGCAGTCACTGAAGAAGGAATGTAAGGTAAGGAAAAAAATAACCCAGCTATTTAAAAGGCAAACACACTAGAAAAAAAAATCCTCGTGTGAGAATGCTCTCCCAAAGAGCAAAATGCTTCATGCACTAACGTTACAGCATCCATTTAGCTCAGAGTTTTTCATTCCTGTCAGCTGCCAGAGCTACTGGACATGGCCAACAGACTGCTTTCAAATTAGAGCAAGCCCTGATAAAACACAAGGAAAAAAATACCCTGTGAGATTTAGAAGACGAGGAACCACACAAAATGGGGAAAAGCGACCACCATATGGTACCAGGAGATGTGTGAGTGGGAGAGTAAAGGATTTTAACTTGTGAAGCACACGTTGAAAGGGGAACAGTTGTTCCTTGCTGTCGAATCCGACACGAAAGCCAACACATTAACATTTTACCTAAAAATAAAGACACACTCCCCCTGAACATTCCAGCTCAGTCAATTACATGCTGATCGACAGAGCAGTCTACTTGGCAGGACCTGCCTACAGAAGAGGATGATCCCTACAGAAATTGAAGGGCAAGGCTGCTCTCTCCCCTCCGGGCTTTTGTTTCAACACAGTGTGATGTACTCATGCATTCTAAAGGGGTTTTCAGCATCAAGAGCTGGTTTTGTGCAGCTGGGATAGGAAGGAGGGGATTAAGTGAGTGCTGGAGAATCGTGGTCTGGCAGGAAGAGTGTTGGACTTAAATAGAAAGAGTCAGCTCGTGGGGGTGGATTGTTTGGGGGGGAAGGAAAAGGAATCTATGGAATTGAGGGGATGGGGGTTGTTGTTAGCCAAGTACTGTGAGAGGACCAAGAGGCTGTACAGCGAGGTTGGGCTGCAGAGCAGGGGGTGGGCAGGAGCAATCTTCACAGTGCAAAGAGGGCATCCTCCGAGCGCTCCTGCTTTTTCCTGCTGGCAGGATTTGTCAGAGGGGTTGGGGCTTCCAGGGGAGGGGATGGCAGATTGGGAACCACCTCCGCCGCTTTGGCTCGCTCTTCTAAAAATTTGTCGAACTCTGGAATGTGAAAAAAAAAAAAAAAAGTAAATAAAAAGGAGGAAGGTAAGAACTGGAGCTGCTATGTTTAGCCCAGGGGACAGAGATTAGCAGGGGCTGAAATCCCAGTGCCTGGTGGCCCATCAGGCTGTGTTTGCAGGCACACATATTTGTACAGGCTGAATTCCTCAGCAAAGGGTAAAGACATCCTCGGAGACACCCTTGCTCAGGCAGCAGAGGGAATCAAACCCACGCTATGCCATTGGCCATGACAGAAGCAGGGAAACATCATTCCAAAGGGCTGAACAGCTCAGGGACATATTCCTCCTGGCACAAACACAGGGCACAGCCAAGAAGATGTCAGGAAGGCACTTCCAGCCGGAAGGGCTCTTCACATCATAAACACACTTTTTGCTCTCCTCCAGCCTTTCTGAGAGCAGAAGGTTTTGCTGGGGAATTCCAGGCTGGGAGAAGTCAGCATCTCAGCAGATAATTCAGTCAATGCACCAACCTGGGAATGGTTCATAGCCATAAGCATCTCTGCTTACCTTCACTGGTCACTCCTTCTTCCAGTTCGTCTCCTTTCTGCAATTGGAACAAGAAGGCATGTGAGCACACAGGCAGAGCTTCACCCTCACCATCATCCTCTACATATGTTTAATGCAAGCAGACAGTTTCCACCACTGGCTTCCAGGTGCTAACTGTTTGAGGAGGGCAACCTAAGGAAATCACATCAGGGGGCAGTGGGGACAGACATTTCACTGAGCTGCAGAGCAAGAGGACAAGCACTAGAGATGCTCGTGAGGATTGCTGGTGGATGGGGCTAAACTTTCCCCTCTGGACCCAAATAGCAGTTGGGTGCTGTTTCCACTTCAGACAGCAGGCCTGGTCAAAAACAGAGCTGTGCCAGTCACACAATCATTGTATAAGATGCCATCTTCTGTCCCACAGGCCTTTAAAAAGTCAGGACTGCATTTTGTGTTGTGTCTTCAAATAAAATGGACTTTTATCTGCTAAAGGACACCTGCTGCAAAACAGCTTGAGGCCAACGTTCCTCCCTTCAAAAATCATTTTAGATTTCATACAAAAATCAAGAAGCTTCCCTGGTGTTGGTGCTGTACAAAGACAAAAGTAGGGTGGGCAGGATGAAGGACACTGATGGACAGCTGGTGCCTGTCCATGGGATACAGAGGGCGGGATGCCAGCTGGATGCATTCCAACACATGAATTTCCAAAAGTGCTTCAATAGGGGAATTGGAAGTCCAAGGATGTGGCATCCTTGTCAATCTATCAGGGTGTTAAAAATGGACAGAAAAACTCTACTTGAAAACCTCATGTTGAACTTGCTTTGGAACAAAAAAAAAAAAAAAAGTGTTTGTCCATGCCCTGGTTTCTTCACCAGGAGAATGGGAACATACTGCTTGGCCTCACAAAGGTTTTTAAATGCCACTTGGCATGTCCTAACTTCCTGCTGTGTGGAGGTTTCCAAAGGTACAGACAGCAGCCATGCAGGGGTACTGTTTGCTCTCATGTACCCCAGATAGGCAGGGAACCAAATAACAATGAGCTAACCTGATCTGTAACTTCCTGGGTTGGCTGGGAAGCAGAGAATTGAAATGAACCATTAAAAAAAAAAAAAAAAAGAAAAAAAAGAAAAAAGAAGGTGGGGAAGCCAGAGTTAAAAACACAAATCCAATCTGAACTTTATGAGAGGGCATCTTAATGGTGCACCCACATCTGGTCAGGATGGAGACCCAGGGACCAGGGAGAAAGGGACCTGGTGTGGTCACAGCCACAGGGTGTGAGATCCCTGGGCTTGTTCAGGCATTGACACAGCACTTCTCTGCTTTGCTCTTTTTGAGCAAATCTATCTGAGGGATGACAGATGTACAGAGCTGTCTCAATATCTCTCCCTAAGATCTTCTCTCCTGCTAAATTAATTTAAATGGCAAAGACAAAAGTCTATTGTTTAAGCAGAGGGGACATGCTACTTTTACTGTATTTCCTTAACAAAATGAGGCCAGTTGTGTAATTAAATTTGAAAATGACTGCCTGAAAACACTACCTGCAGCTGAAAAGCAGTGACATTTCACAGACAGCCAGTAAGTCTGCCCAACTTAAATAGTGGAACCCAGAATCTCCTTAAGCACTTCAGGCAGCTTCAGAGAGCAGAAACATTTTCTTCCTCTCAGTAGTTGGATCCTCTGGTGCTGGAGCAGAGGGCTGATGTGCTGGATTGTGCCTGCAGCACTGCCAGAGCTGGAGTGTAGAGCCTGAACCCTGCAGCTCTCAGCTAGGAGCTCAGCAGGCAACAGCAAAAGGCTGGGGGAGACCTTAAGGAGTAGGGAGTAATCTAGGGAGAATCTCTGATGTTGGAAGAATGGAAGATGATTCTTAGGGATATAGTGACCAGAAGGAAACAGTTCAGTTCACTGAAATAATTTTTAAAAGAACAGTCTGAAACGTAACCCACTGCCCACCCCCAGAATGCACTTGACTAACTTGAGTCAGATGCTCACATTAAAAAAAAAAGAGACTGGAATAAATGCATACTGGCTGCACCACCTCTTAAACCAAATGTGTATTGGTACAGCAGAACAAACTCCAGAATGAAGAAAAGGAGGCTTTTAGTTCCATGTCTTCTGTTTGTTTGTGTAATAATTACCAGACATTAACATTTAGGAGAAACTGAAAGTTATAAACATTGAAAAGAGACTGTTATGAATTTTTATTATTGCTATTAAGAAACATGTGAAGGTTGCTTGCCAATTCTATGAAGACATCTCGAATAGAAGGGAATCTAAGCCCTGATCCAGCACCTCTAAAAAGCATGCCTCAGCATAAGCATGTACTTACATCCTGTGAAAGCTAATGCAGCTTTAAACATGGGCTTTTAAGCCTGGTGAAGAACACAGGAAACCTTCAGCACATGTTTAAATGCTTTCCTGAATGGGGACCAGAAACACATGCTGTTCTGTGATGTTAACATGGAGAAGTGAAAATAAAACAACTCAGGAAAAAAAAAAAATGTTTTGACTGAATTGCTGAACACCACCCTATCTCCTCCTGCTCAGACATTCCCATCACAGGGAGCTAAGTTAGATGATTGGGAAGTTTGAGTGTCTCCTGTGATGAGAAGCACCAGTAACTCAGCAATGCATTGGAAGTTATCTGTACAAGTGCTATTGCCCGTGTGAAAAATGAAAATATAAAGAGTCTCACCAGGTCGGTACTGAGCCACTCCTCAATGTCATCCATGACAGAGGACTGTGCAACAGGGATCTAGGGAGTGCAGCGAGAGAACAGCAAGGCAGGCAAAAACCAAAACACATCCACAATCATGGCCACAGAGCGATGGAAAACGCCAGAAATAAAGATTGAAAACAAAACAAAAAAAACAAAGATGTAAGATGTGTTGGGAAAAAAAATAACAAAACAAAAAAGGCAACAAAATATAAATGGCATTTCAAACAAAGAAACACTTGGAAAGGAAATTATGAACAACAAGGCTAAAAAAAAAAAGAGAAAGATTATGGGGAGTGACATGACTCGGTGCCAGCGTAAGCCGGGTAACTTCTCGACCACACATTAAAACCATCAAGATGGACTGATGATTCTAATCTTGATCGTGAAAAGCTTTTAAGGGTAGAATACTGGATATCAGTTAGGTTTTGAAATGTTAAATTTCCACCTTGTATTTTTTTTTTTTTTTTAAATGGGTATTAGCCACAGTGAAGCATTAGCAAAAAGGGGGACTCAAAGTCTTCAGGCAACACTCCAATGAAAACAATTTGATTTTCCTCACAGGTGAAGGCAGTCACAGCCCAGGGTACACAGTGGTGTTTCCTTCCCCATCCTCCTCCCACCACACCACCCAACCTTGGCAAGCCTCCACACATCAGTTTAAAGCAAAACCACCCCAGTTCCCTGGCCCATCTCCTCTGCCAAAAGTGACTCGCTTGCAGCAGAACACAACGTCTGCCAAAATGTGGAGTCTCAAAGGTGAAGGTGAAAAGGAGGATGGGGCCAAATCTGTCATGGGCAGAGGAGGAGAGCATGGTACACAGTACCCACTCATCCTGTGCAACCTTGTCTAGCTGAACCTGCTCTGGCAGGGGGGTTGGACTAGAGGATCTCCAGAGATGCCTTCCAAACCCTCACATTCTGTGATTCTGTCTCTGATTCCTCTCAGCTCTGGTCCCAGTGATGCCTCGTAGTGCTGCAGCAAGGTTTCCTGCACCTGCCTGTCAGGCCCCCGGGGATGGTTTAACCAAAAGGCAGGGCAGGTTTGCCTCTCTCCCTGCCATAAACCTGCTCACCTTACGTTGTACAGGCACAGCACCGAGTGCTGAGATGCAGCTCTGTCACTGAGTGCTGCAGCCATTGGGTCAGCCATGGGAAATGACCATTATAGGTGTAGGATTTCCTGATTTAACTGCCCTGCTTAATTACAATAGAAGGGTTTGCAGGAGTAAACAGGAAAACACTACAATAGATCTCTCATAAGGACAACCTGAAAAACACTTGGAGAGCAATGTCAGACAGGTTGCAGGTCAGAGCATGGCAGGGGGACTGGCAGGCAGGAGAGCTGGCAGTGCTGGAGGGTCTCCTAGGAAGAGGTGTCAGGGGCTGTCCACAGCTTTGTCTGAAACCTCTCATGGGGAGAGAAGAGCTGACAGAAGCTTTGTGCATGAATTCCCTGGGAGATGTAGCTTTCTCATGGACTTCTCATGGAGGAGGACAGGCAGATGCTGAGCCACAGAGGCAGCAGCTGATGCTGTTTAGCTGAGCTCGATTTTTTTTTCTTCTAATCAAGTAGCCCTTTGCAATAGGAGGTCAGTTGCCCTTGCTCGAGTTGATGAGGTCTGCTAAGTGCTAAGAGGTTAGCTGTGCCAAAGGACTGGAAATCCAGGGCTCAACCCAAAGCATCTCCCACCAAGAGAGGCACCAAGAAGATGGTTTGGCTCCCACTCTGCAGGTTGCTGGACAAACTGCACGTGAGAGATCCAAGAAGGGCCAGAGGTGCAAGCCATCATTTTGCCTTCAGCTAATACACGAAGATCCCAAACAGAAAATAAATTTCTTTTGAATGGGCCAGGTTTAGTGTAATTGCCCCTCTTTAATTTGCAATGGAGAGCTGAATCACACATGCAGTGTGCCAAAACTGCTGGGAGCTGGCCCAGCCAGCCAGTAACCAGAGGAGGGCTCTGCAGACACCTTCCAACACGTTCCTTCCCAAGGACAAGTTTCATCTTGTCAAACTAGCTTGTTGGTGTAAAACAGCTTTGGAAGATACTGGCTTCAGAGATAGAAAGCAATGAATTTATTCAGCCTACAGCAACCTAAAATTTACAGCAGAAGTTTCCCTGCTGTCTCTCTTCTGTCTTGCTTAACACTGCACATAATAAGTAAAGCTTTGGAAGGTGCAGCCTTCAGAGCTGTTGGCTAGTTTGCAGCAGGAAGGAGGAAAAAGGAAAAAAAAAATAAATTCTACTTTGAGAGAGACCTACTTCATATAACAAACAAACAAAAAACTCAGGAGAGCAGAAACACATTTAACTGGTCATATGTAAGAAGCAGAATGAGATGCAAGATAAACATTTGAGCATGTCAAACACTTGCTATTCAGCACTGACCTTTTAAAAAAAGCTTCCTCCACCTTCCAACACACTTACAGAAGCACTAAGGGTTTGTATATACTGCTCCTTCCATGCTCAAGCTTCCAATTTCCTTTCCTCAGACTCTGAGCCCCATTTTCTCCATAAAGCACAGGTTAAATGTGTCAGGTTTAATTTGTTCAAGAATAAAGGAAGGGTGAAAACTCTCAAGAGTAACTGGAAGTCTTAAAATATTTTAACTATAATGTTGTACGATTTATATTTCATTCAATAGTGACCACACACAGTTCTTTTTTTTTTTTTTTTTTTTGCCAGCCAGTTGTGTATTTGGCAAGTCTCCCCCTTCCAGGGCCCAAAACTGAAGAATGTGGAGGGGAATTTTGTTAAACTAATCCCCTAAAACACAACAGAAGCAATGTAAAAATAAATTAGCTAGTTTACACATTATAAAAAAGAAACAGACAACAGTTTCTGGGAACAAACAGCAGTGGCAGCCACAGACTGCATGGCAATGGTTTGAGAATGGAATAGAGGAATGGCTCCAGAATGGGATACTTGTTAATACTTTGGTTATGCAAACATACACAGTCTAGTGAAGCTGTCAGTCTTGGCAAGACAGCTCCCTAGATAGCCAGTGCTGGCTGCAAGAGCTGTTTTTCTAATGATATTGTGATTTTTTTTTTTTTAAAGTCTACACTCAAAGTAAATGGAAATTAAGTCACCAGATATTTTGGGGTACTTCAAGGAACTGGCTTTAATTAAAAGTTGGGCTCATTGTTCAAATTCCTTTTTCAGTTAGTCTTTGGAAAATCCTACAAATGGGACCATCTCAACAGGCCTAAAAGGGAAATGGAAAAGGCAGGCTGAGTTCAATCCCACACAGCCCACAGGAACCTGGAATTCAAGTTCATACTTATCAAAGTTTGATTGTGTTGGTGTTCTCGCTAGCAATCAAAAGCCAAGGAGTATTGCCAATACATTTCTTCAGAAGTCACAGAATCCAATATTCTACCCTTAAAAAGACAGTTTGAGGTTATTATTACCACATTTTATTTCTATTAAAAATGATCCCACTGGAAAAGAAGCAGGTATGAAATGACAATTCAGGTCTCTAGGTGAGCTCATTAATGTTCTTAAAATGTTTAACAAGACTCATGCTAATTGTTGCTAGACTACTGCCTTGTAGTAGCTTAGTTAATTCCACTTCTTTCTAGATGTTTAAACCAAGCTGACACCAATACTTGGTTAGCTGCTACTCATTTCCCCCCCCCATTAGTTAGTAAGAGTAAAGGCAGGTCTGTCATTCCTAGGGCAGCAGAACTAGAGCACTAAGAGCCACACTAGCACTCTACTCCAGCTTACTACTACATTCTTACCATCTATTTAAAGCTGCTGTGATCTTGAAATAGCTGCCTGGCCTCAATATTAGAACACGTTGGACTTCACATGTAAGGATTTAATTAGCTACTTGATTACTTCTAACCATGTTTACACATTCTGTAGATGGGGAAGGCAAGAGCTGAGGAGCAGTGTGTTCCCCAACACAGCCTGTTGTGCCTGTACAAACAACTGGCCAGTCTGGATCCAATAGTCCAGACATGTCCAGACATCCAAAGCCTTGAATGACATGGGGTATCACACTGTCTGGGTACAGTCCTCTGAAAAATGTCATGGCTGGAGAGGTAATGAAAGCCATGTGGCCTTCAGAGCAGTGAACATGCCTGCTTGCCTTCAAAAGGGAGAGGGGAGAAATGAGATCTTCACACACCTTTCCCTCAGTTTGTTCACAATTCACTTTACTCCAAGCAGATGACATATTTCAGTCTCGTGTCACCCAAGTCAGTTCCACATCTCAGCTCCTCTCTCTCTATTGAAGGCACACGTGGTGGCATCCCACTTGGTTGCTAATTAGCAACATCTCAGCCAAGGTTTCACCTAATCTTTACTCACATATCTTTATGACAGAGAGGAACCTCCTCCCCAGCCAGGCATGCTGCTGGTGGTCAGGATGCAATGATGAAAGCTGTTGATACCCCTTTCTGTGAATTCTGGTTCAGTTTCATTCTTCCCCTGCCACTGTCCCAAATAGCATCTGCCCTGACGTGGTGGCTTGAGCAAGACCTGCTCCTCACTTTCATAACAAATACCCCCTTGGCATGTGTGTGGGGTGATGTATTCAAACAAATGAGTATGTGAACATGCAAAACTCAACAGCTGCCCAAACCTATGCAAAGGGAACTGGAATTGCCTGCACTAAAACATGGTGGCCTTATGCTAAAGCCTCAGAGCTGCTGATACAGACCCTGCATGACTCCTGCACAGTCTAACTTGCAAAAACCCAGATCCTGCACTGCAAACAGATCCAGTACTGCAACAGCTCAGCTAACATCCCTAAGTGATGTGTGAAGCAGGAAGATTTTCTGCACGTACCACTGGGTCTACGTTTGTTTTGTAGGCATAACCAGAATGTGATTTGTGTCTCCACAGTCCTGGCATCATCTTGACACCAGAACTCAGCTTCAGATTAAGTTGAAACAGAAACAGTGCTACAAAATTCCCTGGGAGAGCACACGTAGGGCCCAGAATGAGCCTCCCTCTGCAGAGGTGTGTTAGTGAACCAGGGTGCACAGAAATGGAAGAACTCAATGCTGAAATAACTGTTGCAGTCTGGAAAGAACAACATCAGGTGATGAGGGATGTGGAAACCACTCTGGCAGGTGGAGAAGACCCTGCTGGTGGCCTCAGTGTTGTACAGGCACAGGTAAGGGCAATGTCAGCTCACCCCTCTTTCCCTCCTCATCTCCTAAATACAAAAAGTTACCAAAACATGGAGTTCGTACCTGGGATGCTAGTTATTCCACTGGTTTTGCAAATGCTACAAAGTTGCATTAATAAATACAGTTAAGAACTACAGCCAGTTAAGAGAGAAACTGAGTTAATGATTAGTTTAGTTTTATTTTAGGTATTTCTCTCTCATATTTAGCATACAAACAAGGTGACACGCTTGCAAGAGCAGCAACTGGCTGGACAGCCAGATCCCCTTCCCTCCCCAAATCCATATGTCTCCATGAATGCTGCAGTATCCTTTTTCCAGACTGAATAACCACAAGCCAATGAAGGAATATTGTGTTTGGTTTTTTTTAATAAAGCAGTGATGTGAGTGGCACGAACAGCAGGGGTGCTGATTTCATGCTTCCCTGCTCCTGTAAACAGTGGAAAGGCAAAGATGAGGAACTAACTCAATCACTGGAGTATTCATTATGGATGAACATCTAAGAGTGGCAGAGCACATCTCGTGTTGCAGTGGAGCCACTGAACAGCAAGAGCCTCTCTGAGCCGCAGTCAGCAGCATCAGAGACAAAGGAAGTGCTGCTCACTTTATGGCTTCTCACTCTCCTGTTAGGAGCTGGGGGTCCCTGACAAGCTCTGACATCAAACTCTGGCTCCCCAGGACAGGTATCTACAGCTGGGTTTGCCCACTGCTCTCTGCTAGCAGACACAGAACTGTTTCTGGGTGCTTGCCCAGGCTGCGTGGCTGCATACGTGCCCGACCCCAACCACTGTGCATGCATCATCTGTGCAAACTCCTGGCAAATCCACAAACTGGCCCTGAGAAATAACCTGGCTTAGCCCAGGAGATTAAAAACAAAGTGTTTTCACAGAGTTGATGCACTTTAATATAGCACACTCTGGATTTTCTCAAGCTTAAACTCTCTTCTTAAGCACTGGGCAGCTGAGTCAGGGATTTTCAAGGCTCTCCTTGGAGTGAGGTGTTCTTGCTCCATGGACCTCCTGATGGCCAGCCCCACATGCTGCACTGGAAGAGCACCCCTGCCCAAAGGGAGTTCTGCTCTCCACTGTTCTGAACTCACCTGCAGGCAGGACTGCCTCAGAAGAGCTTTCTGCAGCCAGGGCATATTATTGGTACTAATCTCAAACACTTAAAGTGATGGATTACACTGTCCAAAAATACAAAAATTTTCTAAGAACTTGGTTCTAAGGCATAGCTGAGGCTATTTTTACCTACCTCTGACTTCTGCTCTTAAAGAAAGCTTTTGAACTCGTTGATGAAGAACAACTTCAAACATGGTCAAAATGTGCACAGACTCAGTGATCTTCAGAAGCTCATTTTTATCAGAGCACTAGCCATGGGAATTCAATCCTTAAAGCCAGGAAAAACTACTGTACCATTTGGAGTCTGAATCCTAATGCCAGAGGGGTGAAAGATGTCACCCTGGGTTGCAGTTCTCCTCTTCCCTTCCTTTCTCACAGAACTATCCCTACATTCCTCATTTCAATTAGGTTATTATCCTACAACATCTGTATGGTTATTCCAGACCATGAAGTTAAGAACAAGGCTGCTTCAAAGACACACAGAAAGTGTCCTCTTTATGAACAGGATTCATGAGACTTGTGTTTATCCCTCGAAAAGTGGATACTGCATAAATAAATCAAGACAGTATAAGGAACCAATTGGATCCCCAAGCCTCCTCCAAGGGTGATGTGGGATCCTACAAATGATTTGGTTGGTTACAGGCCTTTCTGCTGTATAAATCAGAAATTGGTGCAAATCCTTCCCTTTGCCCCAGGTAATGACATAGGTGGGAAATAAACTCCTTGTACTGTCTGATTTCAAGTGGTTGAGTAGGGCAGGACAAGAGGAGAATGGAAGATGGTTATTCTAGGAAAAAAGGACGGGTGGGCAGTAGGAATTGTTTCACTGGTGAAGTCCTCACCATTCCTTGTGTAATTAGCCACTTGTCTATGGGCTCCATGTCTGAGTTCCCACCTTTACCTCTCCTCTGTGTTGAGAACAGAAAGGTCCATAAAGAGAGAAACCACAGCAACAACCCGTGATAAAGTAACACAACAGCATCAAGTTAAAAACTTCACATGCACACAGACAGAGAATTGCCTACAGCAGCTTCTGGCAGCAGCTGCATCCCCCCTGTGGAGGGACAGACCTCACCCAACCTCTGCACTTCTGAGGGACAGTTTCACAGAATTTTAGCACTTCTTCAACGCTGATATTAAAAAATAAAGATTACTGACTAGTAGTGAGGCTGATGTTTGTCACCTTCTTAGAAGAAGCAAAGTGTTGGCCATATGACCTACTAAAAATCAGTCAGACTTCCCTGGAAACACCAGTACAATGGGCTGTGGAGTTCCCCTTGTTTATGAAGCTGTGAGCTGCAGCACACCCTCCTTACCTCCTTGACCTCAGCAGACAAACTCTGCCTCAAACTAACATCAGGACAGCTCTAACGACAGCGTTGAGCAGGAGGGTAAGTACTGGCACTTTGCTGCAGTGTTTTGGCAGCCTTTCAACCTGCCCCTCTTGACAAGTGGCAGAGGTTAAAAGGATCACTGATGCATCCAGCTCCTCTGAGCAGGTTGCAGCCTGCGTGGCACAGCAACACAAAGACTCTCAAGATGGCTTCTTTCAGCATCTCGTGAGTCAGGACCTGGAGGGCCCTGCTCAGGACTGGCAGAGAACAGCAGTTCCATCTCACCAACCCTGCCAGAACTGGGCTAGCTCAGCCCTGGGGTGATTTTGTACCTCCAACCAGACACCCATACACATGGGGTACCCCTGCTTGTCCCCATTATCACAAATAACAGAGAACCAGCTGTAATCCTTTATGTCTCATTTCAGTACTTGTGCTGAGAGGAAAAAAAACACAGGGAAAAATCACTCCACCTTCATCTACTATCTGTGTAACACTAGAGAATTGTTCTTGGACACTTCTTCTCCCAGCTGTGATCAGGCAAGAACTCTGTGGTAACAAAAGCAATTCCCAACATGGAAAAGCAATATTAAGAAAACAGTGTATTTTTAGCTCGTCTTGTTTCCAGCTGCTAAATCATATTAAAAGACAGCTAATGCCACGTGACCAGCCATCTCTCTACAGACCATTCTGAGAATGACTACATTGGAAACGTCAGATGGGCTGAATTTTACCACTGGACAACTGTGCTGGAACAAGACGTGTGTGAAGAATGTGGTGCAAAAGTTTAGGCTCCTCCCTAGAGCTGCTCTTAAATTAGCTCTCTACCCAAATTAACACTTGTCTTTCATTTAGAGAGCACTGCCAGTTTTTTCCTACACATGCCACGGCTGGTAATTTTAGGAGAGGTTAATTTTGATTTCCTGTAAGAAGAGACACCCACGAGCCTCACAACACTTGACAAAAAGTAGTGTTTACCAATTAGGGAAAGGCTGCATTTCAAAATAAGCTATTCTGATTACATGCTACAGTCACCAGGACCTTTGAAAAGAGGCTGAAAGTCTCTACAACATCTCAGAGCCCAAAGTTCCACAACCCATAAAGTGTTTACTCCGAAAGAACTTTGACTGTCAGATTAGTTTAGACACAGCCTTTTGAACTGACAACACTTGGGGCAGAGCAGCAGCTATGCTGGTGTGAATGACATGTCACATCCATCCCTCAAAAGGAATTGGCTGAAAACAAAAGTGTTAATAAATAAGGACGTGACCCCCTGGTCACAAAGGGGAATACAGCCCCCTTGACCAGCAGCTAAATGCAAGCCCCTTGTGTTTGGTTAGCCAGGAACAAAGAGAAGAATCTCAAATCTTTTCCCAGGACTTGCCAATAACACAGCTCAGTGATACTGAAGGCTTGAGCTGTCTCACTGACTTCAGCAATTCCTCTCTCACTCCTGTAATGCACCTCTGCCCCTGTCTCCTCCTGCTTCCCCCTGTTCCCTCAGTACTGCTGGCCTAAGTTTTTGTGGAGCTGACCTTGAAACTGGTCACAGGGATGACCTGGGTTATAAATTATCTTTTTTGCAGGAGGACAGGAACAAGCAGATAGATTTGTGAGGGGGGGGGGATGCTCCATAAGAAATCATTGCTGAAGCCCTGTTACCACTCAGATGCAGCCCAGGCAAGCAGGCAGCTGTGCTCTGACCCCAGCTGGCTCCAAACACAAATTCTCCCTGGCTCAGAGCACAGGCTGCCAGGCATGCCAGCTGCCCTGAGTGCTCCCATTTCAACTTATGAAAGAACCAGGGCAGGATCAGCCGAGGCATGGGGAGGCAATTCTCCACGGAGTGAGGTGTGTGCCTGCTGCACTGGCTCTGCCATGCTCCCTAGTGGTCAGCACACACCAAAATTAGACTGGGAAAAGGCTCTCAATTTGCTCTGTCATCTAAAAAACTTACAGCTGAGTAGAAAAGAGCAGGACAGTTTTAAAAAGCAGGGTGGTCAAAAGGAGTTGAGGGACAATCTGAAATTTTTTCCTTCTGCCTTCCCTGAGGTATGCAAGACCAAGATGGACAAGCTCACTCTCTCAAACATGTTTCTAATGTCAGCTGCTGTGAGGTGACAACACATGGGCCACCAAGGAAGCAGGAGCCTGCCCTGGGACTGAGGGAAGAGGCTGCAGGCAGGGGTGGTTTCCAGCAAGGCAGGTGAACCATTCCCAGGCTGCCTAATTCCTCTCCCTGTAACTTGCTTGTGTATCCTAGGATTCTGTATTCTATCATTCTATCCATGCACTGAGAGCAAAGTCTAGTAGATTAAGACTGCATCAAAATTCACAAGCAAAACCAAATTAAAGCAGTGCACGCCAATGCTCACAAGATGCTCCCCACTTATTCTTTTCAGCAGTAATTCTAGGCAAAGAGTTGGGTCCCTCAGGCAAGCTGCAAGAACACAGGAGAATTTACCCACTATGGCTTTGAAGTCTTTTTGGCTGCCCTGCTAAATAGCAGCTCTTTAGAGATCATTACTGAGCAAGTACCTGCTCCTAGATATCAGTTTCGAAAATAGCCAGTACTAGCATGTTGCTGGAATACAGAATGAGAAGTCTTGGTCAAAGGAGCTGGATTCTATGCACAGCTACAGATAACAAAATGCAGAGCAAGGACCTACCCCTCCCGTGTTCTGTTTTCGAACGTCCAGGGCAGATGCCAGTCCCTTGACAGCCTGGGGATCCTCGTACGTCACGCTGAAAGAAAGGAACAAACCACAGAACTAGAAGGAAGCCCAACATCCAGCCATGCAGAACACACTTGCTGCTGTGATTTACTCCCCTGGAAATCTGAAAGCACTTTTTTTTTTTTTTTTCCTTAACAAAACTTCAAGTGCACTACGGGTACTCCAAGAAGAGGAGTGTGCTCTGGATGAAGACTGTCAGGCTCAGTAAATATGTGGGAGCAAAAAAAAAAAAAAAAGAGTAAGACTGACATTATGAGAGGCAGGCAAATAGGTTATCAGGCACTGTAAGCATGCCCAAGAGCTGGCAGGGGGCTATGAAAAGAGGCCTGATTACAGATCACATTTTGCAAAGCTTTAAAGATGACATTTGGAAGCCTGACCTTGATGCCTGCACGGGGGGGGAAGCAGACTGGAAGACAGATGATACACAACGAAGCATCTACAGTGAGGCAGACAAAGACATGCACTATTTATAGAGGGTGGCTTTTTAAAAAGCTCCCTAAATTGCTACACCAGAGGGACACGTAGCAGTCAGGTGACAGAGGCAATAGCATCACTTCTCAGAGCACAGTGGTGAGCTGTGAGCTGAGGCAGACACCAACTCCTGCCCATCACTCAGCCCCTGTGAGGAGCCACATGTCTGGGCAGGAGGAGCACTTTCTCCTCCAGTGTGCTGCCTTCTCCCAAAGCTCCCAGCACAGCACCCAGAGGCCTTCACCTACACACTGCAGGAGTCACACTCCTCTCTTTACTGCCTTGCTGCTGCTCCATTTATACAGCCTACAATCCAAGGAAGATGTAGCAGTTCCCTTGTGAAATCATGGACTGGTATCTGCTCCTTGTTCCATTAGCTTGCAGAAGGAGATAGAGGTGCAGTGTGGGAAGGCTTAGTTTTGTGCTTCATTTAGCACAAGAGACAGAGGGACCTCCATTAGATCTCAGCAATGCTTCTCCTTTCTGATTACACACTAGGGCTCTCAGCCTGAAATCTCCAGTGGTAACCTACACCTCTACAGTAAACCACATCTTCTCAATGCTGATACTGCAGCTGAGGAATTACCAACAGCTATATTCATAACTGATTAAAAAAAAAATCCTAATAAATTTGCTGGCCCAAGTTTTCCAGAGCTGGTCTGGAAAACTTTAGTCTGACCTAAACTATTTAAAAACATTTCTTAGCCTGAGACAAGGTATTGATGATGTTCTGACTGCTGCTAGCCACTACATCCTCTAGAACTTGAAGCCAAAGGAGGCATGAAATAATGCATAAAAGAAAAATAACCAAGCATGTCTTTTACTGCCTATCACTTGACAGGGATCAAAGGATTTCTTAAGTGCATAGATTTTACATTAAAATAATTTGACCTGTTAAATGCCCTTGAAAGTGCCAGGTTTGCAGCTCTAGAGATTCAAGCCTTATGCATATAAACAAATAGGGAATAGTGTGGTCAGCCAAGCTGCATGGCCTTGACAGCCTGTGAGAGTCTGACTGCAGGGCCAAAGGGAGAGCTTAACTGGAGGGAAACTCTGTTTCCAAGCCCTGGCTGGCAGTAATTCAGTCACCAAAGTATATCCATGACCTTCAGGTGAAGAATCCTTCTGCTCCTGTATCTCAAACACTGGCTGGCTAGATGGGATGACAAGTCTTTATGAGAAAAAGCATCTGAAGAAGTAAAGGCAAGTTCATTTCCAAGTTTCCAGTGAGCTCATTAACTAAGACAGTCAAATAACATTACTCAGCCAGTCTGCTCTGCCCAGCAGCAGGAACTTCTCCACTTGCTCATATGACGAATAAGACAAGGATTGGATTAAAAGCACAAAAACATACACCAAAACTACTTTTTTAGCTTGGACTAAAGTCAAGGAGTTTCAGATTTATGCCCTTAGAAAACAGCTGTGTCCCAAACAGACAAACTCCAACATACTTCTTCCGCTGCTCAGCCAAGGAACTGCCTCTTGTCTGTGCAAACATGTCGAAGTCATCCCGAGGATTGGAATGCTGTAGAGAGCTGAGTGTGCCACTGACACTGTTTGTACCCAAGTCTGCAACCAGAGGCAAAAAAAGCAAACCAATGAAACAGAAAAGGAGAGGCAAGCCCCACTGCCAGCACTACCTGGGTCCCAGAGGAAATCACTAACAACACAGGACAACTACAGAGACCACCTGATTAACAGTTGCCACATGAAGTGGCAGAACAGAGTTCTGAGTCCAGAACAGGCTGGATGCTGCTAACACTGCATTTCTTAAAAGTAGAGATTGTCTTATTCCTCCTGGCAGCACTACACCACAAGTGCTCCTCATCAAGAAGCCAGTGTTTGGGAATTGGTGTGCACCTGCTGCCAATCTCATCCTGGGATGTTTATTTCTCACTAACATGGTCCAAAACTTTGGGTGTGGATTGCAGTCTTCTCCACAAAGTTGTCTCCCAGCTATTGACTGTGAAGCCAACAGTTTCAAATCAAGTTAAAAGATATTGGTGAAGTGCTAAAAGGGGTGGGGAAAACTCCATCAAATCAAGTGGTCCTATCAAGGACTCTTTGGTTTGATTTCATATAGAACACCTAACAGTTTCATAAAACTTTCCATGCAAAGATTTCAAATATTATTTATTATTATTTGTTGCAGGAGAATCAAGGACATTCACCAGACTGATTTCATGGAGAGCTATACCTAAGCAGAAATTAAAGCAGCAATACAAGTTTGATCATGAATTGTAACCTGCACCCTTCCCTTCAATCCCTTTGGTTAATAAATCCCTCCCTTTGTG
This sequence comes from Florisuga fusca, assembly GCA_038090715.1. NCBI lineage: Eukaryota > Metazoa > Chordata > Aves > Apodiformes > Trochilidae > Florisuga > Florisuga fusca. The sequence goes on along the minus strand of JAAWXA010000035.1, from coordinate 2,483,139 downwards.
CCAGGCTGGTTCCAGTTACAGATTGCTACAGTGCAGGGGACTGGGAAAGCTTACCTAATCCTCTAATCCACATAACCAAATCTTCCAAAGGCTACATGGCAACATTCATCAGGTAGTGGAGAGCCAAAAGGGAGCAGAAAATCCCTGACCCACAAGTGAAAAATGGCTCCTTGTAAAGCCTGCTGCAATAAGGGCTTGTCATGGGTGCTCAGGTTGGTCACAGGGACTCAGAATTTCTCCCACAGCCACACATCTGGACTGCCCAGCAGCCCCTGCATGCTGCTTTGATTGGGCTTGAAGAAGTCCAGGCACTGCAGCCTCAGGGTCATCAGCACTATTTCAATCAGGTACTCACCAAGCCCTGCAAGCTGTGAGGAAAGTGAAGAGGTGGGTGCTGAGTTTCCTACCATGGGGCTCACTACAGCTGGAGAGCCAGGACCCAAATCTATTAAATTATCTTCTGTCACCTCATTCAGTACCTGTTGGAACACAAAAATACAGCAAGTTACACACGCCAGAAATTTCTTCTTGCAGTGAAACACTAAATATAAAAAAAATAATGGGCACTGCCTAAAAATCTCTCCCTTGTATACCACCAAATAGACTGTCTCTTGGATATGTGGTGATGAATGCAGAATGAGAAGGATCAGCCACCAAAAAATCTCAGTTTGACTGCTCAGCACAGCAGGAAACCCTCCTGGAGGTCACCTAGAACACTTCTTTTAGCACCAGACCAACAGCAGATCCATGTCAAACCAAATTTGCTACAATTTTCCACGAGGTGTAAGCAGTTTTCAGAAGCAAATCTTTGTTGTGACTGAAGTTACAATGCAGACCCTGTGCTGCAGTTTGCCTCACTCTGCAGAAGTGGCAATCAAACAGGCAAAGTAAATAGAGGAAATTGTTAGAAGAATGTTGAATAGAAATAGTGCCACATATGAATTCATCATGAACTCTGATCTTGAACACTACAAAACAACTTGAAAATAGTTGATTGAAAGAATAATTGGAACTGTAACCCTTCAGCTTGGAAAGGAGCTGCTGAAAAAGGAGATGAGAGAGGTTCCTAAATTATGAGGCATGAAGAAAATTAACCTGAGCAGCTGAACTGTAAGACACAGTGAAGAAGAATACAGTGGGGCAAATAAAATTCACAAGGTGGCTTGATCAAATGCAAACAAAATATTTATTACATAAGTATACCCAGATAAAAATCTAATATTGTGTCACCAAACTATGGAATTCACTGCTTCTGGATACTGGACTCAAAAAAGTTAGAGGAAAGAAACTCCATCAAGGATTTAAACACAGATCTTTTAGCATAGTGTCTTCCTAAGCTAAAAGTTGTCACTTGAGGTTTGCCACATTCTTACAGCTCTTTACTAGTTATCTACTATTAGTCTCTACAGGCAGGACCCAGGGATGGACAGAAAAAAAGCCTGAAAGTAGTGATCTCAGTGGGACCAGGATGGTGTAGCTGCTGATAAAGTAGATGGAGTTAGGTACTTACCCCATTGCTGGCATTTTGTGTTGAACGCCCCGATCTGTATCGTTCAAATCTGTTCAGAAAACAAAACAAAACAAAAACCCAACATAGACTACCACAGCTAACAATAACCAATGCAAAAGACAAGTTTCTATCAAAGTCAGAACACCCTTGCCACTAAATTTAGATCCCAGTGGTCCAAGAGGGAACCCCAAAAGCTTTAACCCCAAGCTAGGACAAAGGGAGTTGAGTTACAGAAGTTTCATTCTTGGCACATGTGGATATTAAGTTGACTCATCTGATCTTGCAGCACACACATGCCTGAAAAACACTGTAGGATTTGTCTTCAGTTTTGTTTTTTTTTTTCATTCCATTAAGTGCTTCATGATAGACTATTCTGTTAGCCAAGGGACAGGAGGAACTGCAGGAAGATTGATGCTCCCAGCTAAATAAGCTGAGCGTGGCAGCAAGTCTTACTCCCACTTAACAGCTCCCTCTTGCTGCAATACATGTAAATGAGGAGCCATATGCATGTTAGCACAGCCCTACCCAGGCAGCACATGGCAAGGGAAACAATGATTAACAGATTCATTTCTTAAAATATTCTGGGTCAGCTCAAAGATCATCAGAATCCGTGTTCAAATAAGCTGGTACTTTCCACAAATGAGAAGTAATGATGTTGGATAAAAAGTCTCATGCTTTCTAGGGGAATAAGTCTGGCAAGTCAAGATCTGGCCTCTTCCCTCCTCCCTCCCCAAGCAGCTGTGCATCTGGGGCTGTAAATCTAAACCCAGCTTTTACAAACACAAAAAAGCAGGGGGAACTACCACCTCCCAAGCCCTGTCAGAGGTCAGTTTGGTCTCCTTCCTTATCAGGAAAAGCACCACGATTTCTCTAAGGTTAGACTTTTCCTGTGTTTAAAAGGAGTTTCACGTGTAACCTCTCTTTCCAGTTAAAACCCCATAATGTTCATATAATCCCATGAGTGTTCTACCATATGGACAAAACACAACAGGGAATCTCAAGCAAACTAAAATGTTTTCTTAATGTAACAGAGGAAAATGCAGACTTCTAAGGCAGCAAAAACAAACTCGGGCTCAAATTTCAATTTTAGGAAGCTGTGGGTGTCTACTATTACTGGAAATCCAGCTCCCTCAGCTGGAAACCTAAGACACCTCCCACCTCGTATTTCTCACCAAAAGGCTTAGGAGCCTTTCTGTTCATTTACATCCAAAGCTTCACAGTGAAGGCCAGAGCTCCTGCTTGAGTCCCTGCCAGAGCTCTGTACCTGTACCAGGAATCAGCATGATGAATGGGGAGCTTTTGGCACAGCAGAGGAGGGACTGGAATTTATTGAAATGCTCAGACCAGTGTAGCTATTCCACCACAAATAGCTTGCTAACATCACTCAGCTCATCTTTCAGTGCATAATGACTACAAATACATGAGCTCCAGTCAGCAAAGTCACAGATGGAGGAAACCAGAAAAAATATTAAGGGTGACCAGAGTAAACCTTAGTGACACTTACACTCTTGCCACTTGTAGAATCATGCTCCTGCATGAAACACATTCCATTTCACATAAAAAGCCAACATTTGTTTCAAAGCTTGCCCCCACCTCCTCTGAACGACTAAATCAAAGACAAAAATTGAGGCCACCGAGTCCTCTCTCCAAGCCTTTGCTGTGACAGCAGAGATTCACAGATCCAGAGCCTAATTTATTTTTAAAGGCTTGTGAAACAAAGCCCTGTGTTAAGAGCAAGGAACAAAGGGTACTCTTTAGTGCCTCACTCCCCAGGCCTGTCATTAAGGGGGAGATTAAACTTTCCCAAGACTGCCATATCACGTGTCACCTACTGCAGCAGATGTGGCTGACAGAGCCTTTGTCTGACACGTCCAAAGTCCTGTGACCCAAGCCCCAACCCCCGGGGGATGATTCCTGCAGACCACCTCTTCAAAACCTCAGCTTGCTTCAACATTTTAAGTGTCACTTAAAAACAAAACCCTTACATGCATGGAGATCACGCCCACTTCAGGCAGTTCCCCTTCCACCAGCACTGGAACCAGAAAGCTCAGAGATCAGAAAACAGAGCTCACGGGAGCCTCCCTAAGCCAGGAAGCAGCAAAACCATTTCTGCAGTGGAATTAAAGACTGTGGTTGTGCTATTTTTGGTCCTAGTTCTCTACATCTGTACAGCACGGCACAACAGGGACTTGCAGACTCAAGTCTCTGCTAGTTCAGAGAGTTTTGCACAAAGTTGCCCTGCAAGTTTAGGGATATGCCCCCCAAAAAAACAAATTTAAAAAATAAAAAAAACACACTACTAAAGGAAACAACTGAAACAGGAAGCTTACTGTAAAAAGACTGTAAATACTCTCAGTATTTTGTTGTCTGCATTTTGTCATGATGAACCAATGGCCCAGATGGCCAGCTCCTGTCAACTGAGCTATGGTGGCACTTAAATGGATGTAAATAGTTGATGGAAAAGGTGCCCCACCTTTCATATCGGAGGAAGACGTTATTTAAATCATCATTCACATGCAGCAGCTCCTCTGTGACTTCCTCATTGGAGACCCTTGAGATAAGCTCCACAATTCTCTGCTGCATAGCTCTGCAGGTTCGGTTCAGCTCCTAGGAGGAATGCATTGTGCACACACACACTCTGATAAGCAGCTAGCAAAAAGTTGATTTAGTTGAGCTCGGTTCACAGCCAAACATTTCCCCAACTGAGAAACACTAAGACAAGTCTATCTTTGCATGATTAAATGTCACCCAAAAGCACATCTAATCAAACATGCCCTTCAAGAGATGATGGCATAAAACCTCGAGAGCCTATTTACAATTCAACATCCTGATTCTCCTTTAACTCTGAGCACTTCAGAAAATAAATACCTGTATTTTAGTGATCTGTTTTAAGAATAGAACATAGCACAGCTTTTCAGAAGAAAGCTTTCAAGGGAAATTCAATCTGCTTTTTTAGCAATATCATCTTTAAACACTAAAAGATGCACATGGTGGAACAAGTGGGTACAAAAAAGTTCATGGGCAACAAGTAGCCAAATGCGTGGCAGGAAGAGAATTGTTGGGGGCACAGAACTTACCAACTACTGAGCACATGATGGTGAGTGCAAAATAAGGAGAAGGTGCATAAAAAGATGAACACTCCACAGGCACTTCAGTACTGAACCATAGATAGAAACAGTCCCTGCAACTGAGCAAGTCCACAGACAAGAGGCTGCAAAAAGGCAGCGGGAAGTTTCAGAGGAAAATTTTAAAGAATACAGATTATTTTAGATGTCACGCCAAGAAATTTGAGTCAGAGTTGTCTAAACCAGGAGTTCTCACACTTCCAGGGCATCTCTTCCATCATGCAATTAGTTAGCAGAATTCTTTAGTCCTGAAAGTCTCGGGACCAAAGGTCAGAACTGCTCTGTTGAGGGGGAACTACAAGAAGAAACGTGACATATGGCACGGTGCCACTGATCAGGCCCAGGGTTTTATTTCAATAAGCACTGACATTTCAACTAAAGCATGTCCCTCTGTCATCTTCTACCCCCCCAGCCCCAACTCCACTTCACAGCAAAAAATTCAGCACTAAACAAGGATGACTTGTTGGTACACAACCTTTGGGATGAAAGCAAAAATGTGTTTGTTTTCCTTGCTTGGTCTGACATCCCAAGCTCTGGATAAATTTCACCTAGTGCAATCCAGCTGCCTTAACAGCTTGAGGAATGTGTTCTCCAATGTCAGTTTTGATCCCATCACTTTCGAAGCAGATTGTGACATTTCAGAGGTTTGTTTGCTGCCTTTCCGAGAGGGCTGACAGTACCTATCTATTCTGCTCAGAGCTGGCTCCCTGGCAAGCTGTTTACATTTGATTGTTGGAGAAAATGTCAGGAATTATTTAAGGAGGAGGGCTATATAAACCTCAAAGCAAGGAGTCCTTCATGCAGCACCCGGCTTATGGCTTTCAAAAGACTAACCATCCTTTGTGATCACAAGCAGGTTCTCCCCAGCTCTGTGATTCAGCTTTAGGATGCACCTGTCAAAGAAGGGAACCAGTTGGAATAAAGAATGGTTGCTGTCACTCCATTTTATGATCAAGTTCTTTCACCTCAAAGCTATGCTGTAAGGTTATGCTGTCAAGATATTAGTACTTCTTTCTGAATTCAAGTGAACTGCTCTGTGCTGGTTGGGTCTGTCTTGGTTTCCTGGAAGCTTCTTTTGTTTTCAGCAGTCCAACCCGAATGGGCAGTGACTGAAGGGCTCTTTATTGCAAAGCCTCTCATCAGCTGCCATGATGGCTCTGAGACAAAGACAAAATACTGCTGCATGGGAGAGACCGTTTTTTGGATGGATTTCAAACTCTGCTGTATCACAGAGAGCAATTCCCTCCCTTCCTCCAAATGTGCTGCTGCGGGAAACCATCCTCCCTGCTGGAGGATGAAAACAGAAGCCTAATTCTGAAGCCAAGGAAAGGCAAATACCATGCCTAGAGCAGCAGCTGGAATGATAGGTCACAGCATTCCTCATCTGGGTTGCACGTGGTGCTGCATTACTTCTCTCAGCCAAAAGGCCACTCTGCTACCACTGGCCTGGGGAAACAGGTATGAAGGCTGAGACCTGAGCTCATCTGACACCATTTTCCCTTTTGAGATGAGAAATCCTGCACCAGACAGCAAGAAACTCCTTCTGATTACCTAGACTAACCGTTTCAGACTGTGTGAGACTTCACCTGAGTGCTTCCTTCAAGCCACTACCTTGGGGAGAAGCTATAGCACATATGGAGAGACAAGTGATGATGAAGAATATAAAAGAAGCAGGTATTTTCAGGGCTCAGAGACTATGGCAATGTTAAGCTGCTTTGTGGTAAAAGAGACCTTATATTCAACACTGGGAACAATTTCTAGTTCCATAGCAAAGAAAGTACTGGAACAACTTTCAAGGGAAGTTGGGAAATTCTTGTCACTGGAAGCTTTAACAAATGAAGAACAACAAATGATGAGAATACCCAGGGTCAAGCACAGCCCTTAACTTAGTAGGTAAGCCAAGCAAACCAAGGCAGTGAAGTGAACAACAAAACCCACACACCCCAGAGAAACTCAAGCACAGAAAGGATTAGAAGAATATTTTCTAGGAAACTGTTACCTGGAGTAACTCAAGGTCTGAGGAATCCTCTTGTCCAGGTACCATTTCTGTCAGCATTTCAGACATCACTTTTGTGTTCCCACGAACGATATCCAGCTCACTGCGCAGCCGGGCAATCTGAATTGGGGTTAAAAAGACAGCAAAATACTGCATAATCTTTTTAGTTTAATCAGATCACTTTCAAGAAGTGACTTTGTGATACCCCTGGTACTGTCTGACTTGGTATCTGAGACTCCAGATATTCTAGCAAGAAAAAAAAAAAAAAAAAAAAGGAAAGATAAAACATTTACCCAGCAGAAAACGAACATTGTAGAACCACTCACTATCATCACAAACCCAGACGTGCCATGCTTGTGGGGAAGGGATGCAACTGGAAACAGAAGCTAAATGCAGACCTTAGTTGCTGTGCACCCTGCAAGGCTCACTCAAGTGTGGGGGAAAACGTACAACTTTTGAGCAGGACCTTTGGCTCTGCAGCTGTTTTTGTAAAGAGACAAGGAGTGCCTATATTAGGGCACTTGTGAGGGTCTTAGAGATGCAGACTTAACTCCCTCTTAGAAGGATCTTCCTGCATCCTCAAGACTCTGAGCCTTTAAAGGAAAGGGGCTAATGAAAGTAACTGCTAACCTACCACACCACCACTGAGCAGACAGGTTTATCAGATCATGAAGCTTCCCACTTGCTGCCATTAGGAAGCCAAACACACAAACCCAAAGCCTAGATTTTACAGTATCATAGGAGGAAAGATTACAAAGTAGAACCAGACCTAGGAGGCAATCAAAGTCAGAAGAGTTAAAATGAAAGTTCCCCTGCAAATTGCTTTCTCATTTGATCTGCCAAAAGAGTCTTGCTCAAAAGAACCACCATCCCAATACCTGTTCAGAATTAGCAGTGATGGGACCAGTCACGTTCAGAGCTGGGGCCTGAGGAGCAGAATATGCCGTTGGAGAAGATGAAGAGTAAGAGCTGGTGCTCATCCTCTGCTGAGACTGTGAATTGTGCATATTTGCTGCAGGATCGACTTCAGGAACACTCTGCCACATCAGAAAGACAGGAGTTCAGAAACTGGATAGTGACAGCACTTGCTTTGTCAGCAACCTCAGGCCAAACATGTTCAAATATAGAACATAACTGCACCTTGTGGAAAAGCCATACCACAGCAGCCTATAAACAAACAGCTGCAACAAAAATGCACACCCCTTTCTTTTGACCCAACCCACATGCATTGAAGCAAATTTACTGTCACAAGAAGAATGAGAAGCAAAATAAAAACACGGGTCAAAGCTAAAGGAGTATGAATTATTTTAAACTAGGAATTAAACTGCAGGTTTACAAAAAGTTATGTGATACATAGATACTGAATTTAATTAATCTTGACACAAGAATTGTAATCTTTCAGTCCTTGAATGCTTGCATTTACCACTTCAAAGATTCATTAATTTCAGTTTTCAGAGTGAATAATCAGAACACCTGTGATCATTAAGTTAGCAGCAGTTCTGTCAGCTTTCCAGACCTAACTTTTCCAAGGTGTAAAGACCTCACACTACCATGGGATCTGTGAGAGATTCAGACTCTGTACACCTTTAAAAGACAGGTAGACCTTGGTTCAGAGTTGTCACCCAAAGGAACCACCATATTTTTGAGAAAAATAAATACATCTTAAACATAAGCCCTGCTGGACTCACTCTGAACAAATTAGTTACATTCATCTGGTAAAGGACAAGTGTACAAACCTCCTCCAAACTCTTTCCTCAGATTTTCTCAGACTCAAGGGTGGAGACACCATTAGTTTAACAGCCTAACAAATGCAGCTGCATTATGCTTCTCTTACATGTCCTTCCAGGAGTGAGAAAATGAGCCAAATGACACAGGAGTGCAATGAAGAGTAGGTACCTGGCTCCTTAGACATCTCAGGACAATACCCCTGGAATTGCAAGGCAACAGCTTACCCTCTGTGGTGTGTGTATTGGAGACAGAGCATCAAGATCTGCCATGGGAAACTCGATGCCTTTCCTCTTGAGTTCTTCATAAATATGCACTACACCAGTTAAATCAGGGCTGCTTCGAAAGGCATCAGCCCAAGCCTGGAAAACACAAGGGATTATCCATAAACCTTTCAAATGAAGTTCCAGATCCACCCTGACCTCAGACACTGACTACAAAACCTTTTAAGTATTTCAGCTTCAAAGGGAAGCTGTAATCATTAGACCTGGTCAAAAAGACCCTGCAAATATCATTAAGACATTCACGTATGTGTTTTATTCAAATACAGACAGGAACCCAGAGCACAGTAGCTATGTCTAGCCTCTGACACCATCAAAATCTGTAAATGCCAATGAAAGCCTCTTTCAATCTCCTTTACTTAGCACCACTTGCATGCTGATCTTTTCTTGCATGTTCAATGGCCAATCACCCACAAAAAAATAAAGAAAAAGATTATACTGACTGCAAAATTCATAGTTGTAAAATAAACTTAGGTATTCTCAATTTACTTTGTGAAACACCCTCATTTTTTGCCAATGAAAAAACTCCCACAACTGTCACATTTTCTTCAGTATTTTATTTAGACCAAACAAATAAAAAAACAGGTACTTTGCGAGGTTCTCATGTTGTGAAACATGCACTCCCATGAGCAGCAGAACTAATGAAGCCTGGGTTCTGACAGAGCATATCCAGCACTCAGACACCCTGGTGTGTCAGAAAGAACAAGTTTAAAGGGAGAATTTCCCACAGTCAGAACACTCATAATGTCTCTCCCGTATGAATTCTCTCGTGTCTAAAGAGATTTCAATTCACATTGGAGCTTTTCCTTCAGTGGGAGTACTAAGTGCTCCTCTTCACCAGCCTGCACTCAGGAAGCTGCTAGGAGCATATATTGAAAGCCTCTACCCCCTTTCCCTCTTGCTGGAAATTAGCCAAGTGTTAAAAATTTAAAGGAAGGAAAAATTGAAATATTATGACTGAATTAAAAATTAAGCATTCCCCAAACCCCCACATATGTGAAGCAGAGTATCACTGTGCTGGATCCAGAAATACTGTGAAATGTGTGTGGGCTCTGAACTTAATTCATTCAGTCATCACTTTTACACTGTTTGACTATTTTTACTTTAAATGTTGTTTTTATTCATTTTTCACATTTGAGAGAAGAGAAAACAAAGATAGCAAAACAAGACAATAATATTAATATTTAACTTACATTCCTGTTTTTTTCTAAGAAAGAGCATTTCCTACCCTTGCCCAGGAGACAATCCATTATCAGCTGCAAAGTTACAAAGTGAGACAAAAACCCAGAATTGTTGAGTAAATTAATTACATCGACTGCTCTGATGCAGGTCAAGTCCAAACAGCCCTATTTGAGACAGATTAAAACCAGGTCCACCTGGAAAGTGCCATTCTGTTTCCTTGGAACTGACTTTCCAAAGCCATCCCTAATTCTGACAGAGATATTGACTGTACAAGTTAACTCTACCCTTGCATTTTCTCTGCCTTTTCCATTTACCTAGGAAGTCATCTGAATGGTGCTTCTACCTAACGGTGTTCCCCACTTCAACTCAATTTGCAAGTAAGAGTGAAAAATGTTAGGAAAGATCATCTATTTAATAATCACTCAAAAGAAACCTAGAGGCAAAAGTATTGCTGTGCTGCTGTCCCCAACTTTTAATGAGGCTCGTTTGCCCAGCAGGATGTACTAATGCATCCTCCCACTGCCCTCCTATAAATTTTGTTGCAATGAACTCACTTCATTTGCACTCCACCTTTTTAATATATTCTCTCTTCTGCAACTCTCTTCCCTAGAGAAAGAAGACACTTTCATTTGTATTCTTCACTTGAGCTGGGAGCATTATCTGCCTCAGTGTGTCTCTCAGAGGTCACAAGCAGAACTGGGCACTACAGTCCTACGTGCTGTCTACACACAATTCCTGTCCTAGACAGCTTACAGCTCAACTAGGCAACACTTACACTGGCTCTACCTGACAGATCATGAGCTACACACCTGCCCATTGCCCAAACAAGCATATGATAGAGGTGACATTGAATTCAGACCTTCTATGACTTTGGGCCAGACTAGTAAAGGCAAATACTTTAGGATGTTGCTGTATAAACTCCACTTGGCACCTCAGTTTGCTCAAGCAGGTTCCTTAAATACCATTGCAAACCCATTCCCAAGACAATGGGATGACAATGGTCCCAATAAGTGACCATCCCAAGACAATTTTTCCAGTGTCGGACACTTTTTGACACATGTACCCTCAAAAGAATTTTTTGTCACTACAAGTTTCCTCACACTTCATCTTCAGTGACAGTGTTCAGCAACTGGGCAGCCAGGTGGTACAAACTGAGGTGAGGAGGCACAGCAATAAGGAATATTTCCAAGGTCTTTTATCAAGAAGGATAAACAGTATGTAATGCATGCTAATTCATCTACGCTGAGAAAGTGAGACCCAAGATGCTCAACATATCCAAACAGATAAGTGTCTCTAGATCAGACACTGAGTAGCAGCTTCACCTGCCCTCACTACAGAAAGGCCCAGGAGCACAAGAGTTGTATGGCTGAAGACATATGCAGTTTGTACAGCTCTTCTTCCATCCTTCCAACTGCTATTAACCTTATCATTTCTTCTTATTAATTCCATTATATCAAATTGTAAGAAGCCTATAGAGGGGGATAAATGTAATGGCAGTGGAGCAGAGCTGAGATGAGATCAGTCCCCTGGAACAGAGTTAACTCCATTTGCAGGGAGCTCTGAAGAGTTGAGTCTAAGCTGAGTGAAGCAGTCGTGACGTAGGGGATATTTTGGGTGTGTGTGTCCACAGGGCAGCTGAGATGAGTGACTGCAATCACTTTCCCAAACTTGTCAGGCAATCTGGAAAACAAAGTCCCCTACCACCTCCAGCTAGAGAGACACTAACTGAACCCACCCACAGGCAACTTTCAAAATACTAAGGCTTTTTATACCAAAAGGCATTTAGTACCCAGAGTGAGGCTTTTAGCTCTACTGCATTATGTCTACTCAGATAAAGCTCTCTTTAATATACTGAGGCAATGACTGTGGGGTTTTGGGTATGTAACAAACACTTTCATCTTAGTTGTATTGATGACTGGAAATCCACTTAAATCCAGGACCCAGTGTAACCAGCATTCTGTGAAATGCTGTAGCAGAGCACACAGTATGGAAACATGCACAGTCTCTCTTTACAGGACAGTATTTAGACTCATCTCCCAGTGAGCATCTGTGGGCTCAGTCAGAAGAAAAAGAATTGCTTTTAATAATTGTTAATTTTGCACATTTTTCTTTTAGAAAGCCTTGAGATCACAGATCAGAAACAAAAGGACCCCACAGATCCCAATGCAACACCCAAATTCCCCCACCCAGCCTATTTCCTGTTCAGAAACCACTTATTTACATTGCTACACCCTAACCATGTCCTATCTGTCTACCCAAATAACTAATAAACAGGCAGAAATTCAACTGCATGCTTTGCCACAAAAATCAGGAGCATCTCTGGAAAACTATGCTACCTTCCCACAAGAACCACTGCAGCAGTTTTCTATCATTTTAAATACTCAATGTCTGTCAGTCCCTGGCGTAGGCAATTGCCTGTAGGAGCTTAGTGATAAAGCCTCCTATAATTGTCAGATTTCCTCCAGGCAGGCACCAATGTTTCCTCATGTGTTGCTAATGGCTTGTGGAATTAACATGGCTGTTTATTGTTATGCTGCACAGAAGTGGCAGGCAGGCCTATATCTGAACTTCCCCACTGCAGGCAAGGATCTGACAGTGCACTTTGCGTGCACAATAACCAGAGAAAAGACACCAAAAGCATTTTAACTCCTCTATGGTCATTTACTTTTCTATAACCATCTTTCAAAGGGATTCAGAATGCTTTCTAATGGAGGGAAACAGCTCCATTTTACGGTCAGGGAAACAGACACAGTAAGGTAAGTGTTCTGCAACTGACAGCAAAAGCATGATCCTCTAAAATTTCCAGCCCCCAGATGAAAAAGCCCATCACAGAAGGAGGTCTCCAGCTTCTACATTTGAATGTTAAAATGCAAAGCCACCCATTTATCTTTTATTAAATCCTCTTGTTTTTGAGCACAGTGGTACCTCACTAACTAGGATGCAGACATTTGTCCCTGGATAAAAAGCCTGTGAGTGTGCACGTCTGCTATTCCCTGCCAATCTGGATATTTTTGGTTGGTTTTCCAGATAAAAAAAAAACTTGCCACATTTTTAATGATGACAGCATGTTTAGTGATGCATAGCACTGAAGCAAACAGTCCCTTCTTTCAGGCAGCAACATATGGGAGCAGAGACAAGCTGTGTACCTGAATCAGTGCTAGTACTTTATCCTGTACAATAGTAGGGGGATTATTCTTGGGCGAGATGATTTTCACCAGAACTCCATCTATGAAGTCACGGTTTGCCACCAAGACATGAAAGCGATGGCCACAGTTCTTCACACAGGTCTCCAACACCTACACAAAAAAAAACATCCATCGTTGGAGCAAAGCTTGATCACACACACAGCACCTATTATGTGGCTGGTTCCCAGTTTTGCTTTTTTCTATATTTTGAAGCATTGGAGGGGAGGGAGAGAAGGCAGAGAAGTTACACTTACATTCTTAATTCTTTTTCGTTTGCCCAATTTTACCAAAAAGCTTCCTTCTCTACACACATGTGGATGTGCCTCACCCACCATTAACATATTGAGCCCTTTCATGATCTACCTTTGCCCATTTTCAAGGGAAAGAAATAAAGTTTCTTCTTCAGTGCAGAACTTTCCGAGCTGCACAGCCAAACAGGTAAGTACACAGCATCACATCAGGAGCAGGCAAGACAGAGGACATCCTGTCACAGTGAGATATTAGTGTGCTGTGGCACTCCTGCATTTTCTGTGTTGCTGGAACACAGCTGGACCCGCTTGCTCTGAGCCATAAGCCATGTTTTAGAGTTGGGAATTCAGGTGAATGATCTCCACTCATTCAAAACACTCCCTCGTGAATGCTCTGACAGTTCATACTTTGACATATTTTCCCCCTGCAACCTAGCTAGAGGCACCTTTCACTTGCCATTCAACTGCCATGGAAGAACAGCTGTTGATTTTTCTCTGAAGAACATGATTAGCATGGAGATAAATCCAATGCGTCACTTCTTGCAGCCATGCCTAACAGACACTGTGACTCTGGAGCTGAGGAGCCTGTAATTACTCTCCTACTTCAGCTACTTTCATCAGCCCTGATGACACGGGCTCATTCCTGATGAATTTTGCTCTTCCCTGCACAATGGATAATCTCATGGTTTGGTCTTTGGTAATCTGTCAAACTGACAATTCAGGAGAGGAAATGGCAAGAAGACAGAAAGTACAGTCACACTTTGTCAGGGAGATGCAACAAGAACTCTGTGAAAGAATCCTACAGATCACCTACCCACAGCAGGGTAACTCCATCTACTTACTGCTGCTCATTCCTCAGGCTGCTGCAGCACGGAGCTGGCACAGCACTGAGTGTCCAGGAGTGCTGCATTACCCAGGAAACACCCTCATCAGTAGGAAAGGTCACTGACAAATTATCTCACACCTTAGCAGTGCTGCCTAAATGCCCAGAATATAATTTACACTTTATTGAGTGAAATTAGATCAGCATAAATTAATGTGAGGCTCCTGCAGAGATCCATTCACAAGGGAAATTGTGCGTCAGCTACTTCTGAAGCTGAAAATATGGCAAGTTCATCACCCTCAATTGCAGAGATATCCACAGATGTTGTCTCAGAGCAGAGAAATAGTTGGTCACAGGAAAACGAGAGGTGAAGGGAAAGCCTCAAAGAATACACAGACCCATTTGGGCTACTTTAACTTTCCTCAATCAGTACTCAAGATGAATAAGAGCCCCCAAAAAGCAGAAATCAACTGAGTCAGAAAAACACTATGCAAATCTCCCAGCAGCTCTCTCCAAGGAAGTGAGGAGACAATGGGAGAGAAGAAAAGGGCAGAACAGTGACTCTTAAAGCAGAGTGTGTACATTCAAGAAAGTGCCAGCAAAAAGGAAATTACAAAAGCAATGGGTTCTGCCTTTTTGAGGCACTCTAGCCTGCCCCCACTCACCGTCAGTGCCAGCATGACCTCTCTGTAATTTTTGTTTCCATTCAATCTCTTCTTCAGTGCTCGAATGGCATCCTTTGGACTGAAGGAGAAATACACTACTTGTAAAAGATGGCTCAGACACATTTTTTATATGCCATAACTTGGGAAAAGGAATCCTTTACCATTTCCAGCTGGACATAAGCATGCGTGTGAACATCAGCTTACTTGGACTACAACCACACTAGGGTCATTCAGAATTATGTGAGGAGGAGACAAGGTATCACAGAAGCCACGACCAGAGCAATGCCTGAGGTCTCCAAAAAGATAAGATGTTGCTCAAGCAGGAAAGACTGACAACCAGTCAGAAAAAGGCCCAGGGCATAAGAACACCAATCAGTTCTGTGAACTGCACACAGCTCAGCTTTTCTGATGCTGAAGGAGATGCACTGGAGCAGCTCTCTGTTCAGATGGCTGAAATTAATAGCACTGCAGCACTGCAAGGAGACAGATCTGCTGAAAACAGAAGTACAACCTGGCACCCTGTCCAGCAACGTGTTTCATGACAGCCCTCCTGAGCAGGGGTCAGCCACAGAAAGTGCTGCATCATACAGGGGTTTTCTGAAATGCCTCAGGAACTGGAAAACTAAGCACCTCCTATGCAAACTGCATTCAGACTAAGAACATTTGCTCCCGGGCTCACTGTGCCTCCTCACATGCTGAGTATTAATGAAGAAGGTGTTAAAGAACCTTTCAAAGTTTGCTGAAAGAGCACATACCCTTCTTCTGTCTCGTTGATAATGTCACAGATCTCCATGTTAAGTGTCCAATCTTCACTCTGCAAAGAGCCATCTGTGGCCTTTTCTGTGAAGAAAAAAATAAATCTTTTTATCTTCCTGATTAGGTATCACACTTCAATCCATCTTGAGTTACTCTGGGCTGAAACAATCCAGTAAGAGAAAGCCAAGCATTTAAAAAAAAAAAAAAAAAAAAAAAGTCCCCACTGACTATAAGCAATGTCACACCTTCCCTCCTGGTAGTAGGGATCAGGATAGAGGTTTCCAGACAGAATCAATTATCCCTAAAGCTTGCTACCTTCAGTCCAGAGATGGGCTGCTCTTCAAAGACTCCTGAATTCCTGAGTAGGAAAATGTCAACTAATTCCAACTTAAACTTCTTAGAAGCTGCACTATTGGCAAGTTATGAGGTCAGAAATCAATGTGACCTCCTCTCTGTTTCAATAGAGAATGCCTCCACGTGAACTGAAGGAGAAAAGATGGAGACAGAATTCGAGGAAGTCCAGAATTTCAGAGTGAAAAGAACCACCAGCATGTAAAAACATTTAACACGTGACAGTTCAGGTCACAGTATCATCCATGGTCACCTGTTTTTCACAGGATTCTTTTACTCCTGGGACTGGGGGCTACATACACACGTCCCAGGCACAATCTGGCATCCTCCTGACTCCCAGATTCTCCCTCTTTGCGTGGCAGGTAAGTCACTCCAGCATCAGGCTAAATTTGAGGTGAAGGATGACCTATAGCACTGTGACAGTGGCAGATGCCACCTGTTGGCAATTCAATTTATAGATGCCTGCAAGAGTAGCATAACCATAACGTCAAGTAATCAGTTGACAAGAACTATGTCCTCCTTGGGATTTTCTCCTAAATCAATATAGTTCTGTCTCATGGTGCCTAGATCATCCCCTGAATTTTTCACACTTCTCACTTGCAGCATTCAAACCCTCACTGCCTTACACTGCCCACATTCAGAAATACTAGCAAGATAAACAAAGCCTGTCACCAGAGACGCCTAAAAAAGGGACCTCTGAGCTGAACACAACCATTTCCCCTCCCAATTAGTCTAGTTTTTCCTACAGATCTCTGGCAACCAATGCTGGAAGGCAAACAGAGTAAAGAAAAAGCATTTTGAAAATGCAAAATAACCCAAGAAGAAAAAACAGCACTTGAACACTTTAAAGCAGAAACAAAAACATAGGTACCACCTTCTCCAGCTCTGCTTCTGTCTTTCCATCAGAGCCCAATCTGTCCCCCAGAACAAGGCAGGTTTTGTTTGAGAGCACCAGGCTCCAAGGGCTTCACACATCTCTCTGTTTACCAACAATGTTTTTTCCCTTTAACATTTTTATCGCTGTGACTAAGGATACAGATGCCCCCAGGCCACAATTATGGGAGATTATTTGGAGAAAGACTCAGTGGCTGGGTAACTCAAGTTTCAGTGACTTTTCCTGCACCAGAATCCTGGCTAAAGCAGCTCCACCAAGGACAGTAATTAGAGGAGACTGAGACAAACCAGACAGCTAAGCAAAATTGGAGAGAGCTGAAAAGAAGCCATCTATCTCCAAAACAGAGAGGGCACCATGGAAGAGGACATCATGGGACAGAAGATCATGCTTTGCAGCTCTCCAGACACTCAGAGATCACACTGCACAGGGTCTCACCCACCAGGGGGGGAATCAGAGGCTACAAAAACCCCATGCATCTTCATCTCTGGGGCCTTTTCAGCCATCACCACCTCGTGGTAGAAGTCACTTTGGCAACAAAAAACATTTGTCTGCTTGAGAAAGAGCCTCAGAGAGATGCAGTTTCCAAAATGTCCAGTAAATACTGTCCAGGTTACTAAATATTTTTAATTTACTGCATTTAGGCTATGTTGGACAGGGATTCTTCTAAGGAAAGTGCAAGCAGATGTGTTTAATGTTTCCTGGAATACAGAAATCCCTCTTTGTGCAAAGCTGCTCATAACAACAACCTTTTTAGTTGCATTTTGTTCTTACGCTGTCCATAAGGCTTTACTGCTACAGAATGATCTGCCACCACCTCCCTATAGTCCTTCTTGCTTAGGAAAACATTTTAACATTACAAAAAACACCTTAATATCCAGTGATTTTTTTTTATTTTTATTTTTAATCACTGTACCTGCTCTGCTGGATACAGGTGATCTCCAAAGCTGCAAAGGATTTATAAGCACAGGGCTGCAAAATGAGAGATTACACCTTAAGCTGAGGGTATTCCTTATCAGGGTGTACGATTTGTTCTCTTAATCTGAAACAATATTAACAAATCTGTGTGTTCTTGACAGCATTTGGCATCAGGCAGCAACTTAGCAATATTTGTACTCTCTGGTTCTGCTATCACTTTTTATAAATGCTTGTGGAAAATGCTGACCCTGCACAAAGTTGTGCTAGCAGCCCATTCATTCATTGGTCTTCTAAGACCCATTTCGTGAAGGTTTATTTTGATAAAACAGGTATATGGCAGCACTCCACAGCTAAAAACTGTGATAAGGGGATGCTGCTGCAGCCCTGAATGGAGGGTGGCACAGAAACACTTGTCTGGGGTCCCCAAGAACCTCGTTTGTATTTCCCTCTTGAGATACACTGGGGAAAAAGAAATCCCATTTCTCCCAGGAAGTTTGGTTACTGCCTTTTATTTTCACATTTCTGTTCTTTAGTTGGAGTAATAAGTGGTTAAGACTGTGTAGGTTTAAGAACAGTAACAGTTGTCTTTTAGAGAATGAATTCTCACCCCCTTGGGTAATTTTTAATTCTCCTAAGAGTCAGAAGCTAATTTTAGTCCCTTCTTCAGCGACAGAGAGCACACAAGTTCTTGCCATCTGTATTAGTTTGTCTTTTGTAGGGTGTGTGACCCAGATTTGCTGCTGCAGTGCTCTCTCAACTGTTACAAAGGAGTTAACTGACTGCAGAGAAGGCATAAGGGGTGGTGTGTGATTTGTTTGAAGACCAGTATTACACTGCAAGGAACTGAAAGCCTGTAGAGCTCTTCCAGAGCCAAAACATAGCAGGGTGTAGCTCTGGATTTCTGGTGAAACAGCTCTGCCTGTGCTCACCTGTGAAAGAATCCCTACCCAACAGATCCAAAATGCAGTAAGTGAAAAATACTCAAGAACCTGTCCAGTATTTACTGGGTATTTTGGAAGCCATGCATCTCTCTGAGGCTCCTCGTCAAACAGCAAATAGCACTGAAAAGATTAAAACAAATTTTGGAAACATTGACAGCAGTTGCAAAGGGACGGCATGCAAATCAGGCAAATCCCCTTTAAAAACAGCCACCAGTTCTTCAATCTCTTTCAGCCTCATTAAAAGGCATTTAACAGCACTAGTTCACACAAGGACTCTGGAACAGGACCAAAGGATTCCAGGGTGAGAGAAGAAATGCTAAATCAGACAAGGAAAAAGGCAGTGAGGAGGAGTCCCTCCTGCTTCTCCCCACGCTGAGCTGAGGTGTTTATGGTAGAGTTTAATTGTGTACCAAAAGGGTTGGCAGCTCCCAGCCTGGGTACCAAGGGTGCCTTGCACAGCTCCTGACCCCAGAGCTGGGAGTTTGTCACTGCAGCAGGAGCCAGGAGCTCGTGTCTCACACAGAGATGTGACACCACCAGTGAGATTATCAGAAAGTCTCTCTTGGAAACAAGATGCTATCAGTTCCCACCACGTTTCCCAAATTAAAGCATAAGATGTTCTGGTACAAAGACAGACAACCTGGCACTCCAGGCCTGACAAGCTGCAGACCTTGGACACTGCACATGCACACGCAAGCATTAGCTTATCTCCAGCCTGCAAAGAAATGGAGAAAAAAAATTTTTGCTGGTTTTTTTTCCCTTCACACCTTCCCTCTGAGATCTGACCCCTGTGGCCGCATTTCCATGCTCTGCCAAATGGAAAAATCAGTGTTTCCCTGCTCACAGGGAAAAGGTGGATGTTCGGTGGCATTCAGAAGGTGCTGAGCTGAGCAGCAGTGTAAAGTTTTCAGGGTAGAAAGTCTGGGTGCACACACCCTCCCAGCCAAACCTCTTCCCAAGCAACCTGCTCTGACCCGAGCGATGTCACCACCAGGAAATCAAGTCAGAAATACCCGTGTAGGATGGGAAGACTCATAAATGCTGGGAAAAACATAAAAGTTCTTATCACCCCGCTCAAAAGTCACCTAACAAAGAAACACTAACACCCACTTGTCCTGCAGAAACGACTCCCCCAGTCCTTTCCAGTCCATGCTGGTTTTGCTTCAAAGTTACAGTTCAACTGTTGATGACACTCTTAAAATTTGCCTGTGTTCACACTTGGATGAGCTAAAACAGGACTCACTGCTCTTCCCTGCTTCCTCTTCCCACTGCTCCTCTCTGACCAATATCCTGAACCTGCCAACGGAGAAGCCTGCAGGATTGGGCTGGCACAAGCTGGAGGCTGTATGCTGGTCAACTTACATGCCATCTGCATGTTTATGCAGCTGAGACTGAAAAACTGACTGCTGGAAGCACTGAGAACAGCAACTCTAGCTGAATGATGACAGCAGGCATGACCAGGGTAGAAATATTCCTTCAAGGTCTACCCGTAAGTACCAATAAGTGATTGCAGTGCTGCATCATGTTCTTGGAAGAAAAGGCAAAGGAGAAAGTTAAATGTTGCACTAGCTATAAATCACATTAAATGAAAATGGGAGAATGGTGCTATTTTCTGCCTGAATACCAGAACCTTGTGCACGTACAGATCTTTTGTGTTCAGGGATAGCACAGTTGTCACTCTTGTGACTTCTCCAGATGTTGCTTCTGAGACTTATACATTTGGGAGGAATTACACACAAAAAATCACCTCTGTTTATGCAAGCAGCATGCACACCAGTGTACCACATTAGAGAGGTCCAAGGGCAAGAAAGTTCCCATCCCAAGTTCTTCCCCTCCATCCAACAGCATTTGGTGTTCAAGATTCAAAAAAAAAATTTTTTTTTTGGCTTGGAAGTTCAGAAGATTGTAGATCTTAGATCTTTGTCTTACCACTTAACAGTCCACCTGCCTACCAGCTGTGCTTGAAGATTGAAATTAGGAAATCAAACAGTCAGATGTGTTATGTTTCACTCTGCATAATATGTGGCAGGGAACAGAAGCAGCCAGAGTATTAGTAGGCTTTTACTTCCATCCTACTGGTCCCCCTCCCTTTGGCACAGTGGAGCTCTCTCAGAAGCAAGAGCTATCAGCTGAGGTCAGATGCAAAATGCCTTCCCAGAATGGACAAAGGTCTTTCAGGGAAAAAAGAAAAGAGTTTTGCAAGGCAATGCAAAAGGCATGAGACAGCTCACAAGGGAAGATAAGCTATTGAATGAGACGATAACATCTCTCCTCTGAGCTGTAGCTTATAGAATTGTTTTGCTTTAAAGCATCATTACGTTTTGTGGCTGCAGTTGTCTCTCTGGGATTCAACAAATCATCAGTGACCTGCACAGCACTGTCAATAAGACCTGGGGAAAGACCACACAGAGGCCAGGGAAACAGATTTCAGCTGTCCAAGCAAAATGAAGATAAAACTAAAGATCCTCAGTATTTGCATAGCTAAGACATCTCCCCAGGAAGACAGAGATATGCTCAAAAAACCCCTGGACCTAGCAGTCTATTCTGACTTTCTCTATATTTGCTTTCAGAAAGACAGTCACAGACACTTAGACATTATGGTAACCAACAGGAGGTTTTTTCCCCTTTTATCAGAACGCAGCTACTAAAAAACAGTTGTGACTCATTCAAAATTCAAGATCAAAACTCAACTCTGAAGTGACTTACTCAGAAAACCCTGCCAGTTCCTTTGTTAGAAAGCACAGCTCCAATAGTGTTTTTCAATTAGCCACCTCACTGCTCCAAGTCCTTTTTCTACATTCCTTATTTCACACTGCTCTGAAAATGCTGAGCTTCACACTTCCAAAGAAAAAGCCAGTCAGCTAGAACAAACGGGCTCAATCTGAACTGCAAGGCATTAGAGAAAAACGTGATTTGGGTGGTACTGCTTCAGGACTGGTCATCAACTCTAAACTGTTGTGATTTTTCGATTGATTTTTGGCTTACATCGAAACTCTTTGGGATGAAGTCATCCATCCTCCACCCCCTGTGGAAGTTTCTGATGCTGAATAAATGGGTAATCGTAGTTTGTAATGACTGCAGAGTCTACATTAAAACAAAATAATGAGAGAAGGTGTGGACCTGCACATCTGCAATCATAATGATTATTTCGCTCAAATGCTGTTTGAAGGCACAGCTGGAAACTGGGAACTGTCATTTTCTCCAGTTAACTTTCAGGTTTTCTTTTTGAAGCTGCCGTCCAAATGCCAAACTTCTTCAAATGTGCCTTCCAGATCACACTCACCTAAAATCATGAATATGTAATATGCAATTATTGTGCCTTTTTCAAGAGCACGTGGTGGTATTCACAGTTAACACTGCACCATTCCTGTGATTTAAACAAGTTACAGGAAAGGCATTGCCCAAGGTCTCCCACAAATTCAGCCTCTCAGGAGCAGGGAACAACAGCTGATTAACTGAGCATAGCTGTGCAGTGGTTTGAGAAGAAAAGCAAGGTGAATGGATTAATACATATAAAACAAACATTAATAGCTGCACAACAAAGATGATTTTTGTTTCGTACTCAGATGAGAGCTTCACCTGAACAAACAGAGTAACAAAACAGAATCCTTACAATAATATCAATGTAGGCAAGGGAGCATACCAGACTGACTTGCTCAGTTCATCACGTCTCACAGGTCATGGTGCATTTGTGGTTGTAAAAGCAGCTGGACCTTTCAGTACCATGCTATTGTGTTGTATAGAAACAGCCTGACAGGGTAACCTACTCCAGGCAGGTTCTGTACTCAGATGTCATTCATCTCTGGCACAAATGATTGTTTACTTAGAGTCCTCACAAGCATTTGGAACCTGGATCCCAAGCAGAATGGTGTATTTCTATACAATCAAGACTTTTGTTATGAATCTTCTGACTTAAGCTCCCCCAGCAGCAGAAATTGTTGCTGCTGACAGCATGCTGCACTGAGTGATGTGTCTGTAAGTCGCTCTCTTTTAAAACAGATGGCAGAAAGCAACTACTGCTTTTCTACAGCAAAGTAAAATCCCTCTGACTTACTCATTCCATACAGTTTTTAATGAAAAAAAAACAAAAAAACAAAAAAACAAACAGTAACACAACCATCAAAACTTCCTCCTCTGCACTGTGTGTTCATTAAAGCTAACGTGTTGGCCCATGGGCTGTAAACAGCTGTCCTTCAGAGCTCAGCCATACAGCAGCAGGTCCCAGCTCATCCAGCCACTTACATGGTTTGGAGATACTTTTCCCTAAAATTCAGCCTACACCACACATTTCTTCACCTCTTTCCTCAGTGACCTTGGTCAGACTCCCCTCTCCCTGCACACCCACGCTGTTGAAAGGATGGAGCTCCTTTACAATTGACAAACAAGGACCTGCTCACATCAGGGATCAATACACTAAAGCCTTCAATCAGAAATGTCAAAGCAGTTCTGAGGTGTACGTCCTGTATTAATGGATTTTAATGGCTTCGAATCAGGATGTTTACCATGTGATTTACTGTAGGGCAGTGACAGATCAATGCTCCTTTATGACATGTCACAGCTCATGACAGACTGTCCCCTCGGACCAGGGTATGGGTGGAGATGATGTCTCACCACTCTGCAAACACCTCTGATCGATTAGGCAACAATTCCAGTGGCCTAATATTATCACACTCTCAGTGTCCATCTTTCTTCTCTAGAAGAGAGGCATGAAAGCATAAATTAAAACTTTCCAGGTGACAAAATGTTCTCCCTCAGATTTGCCTTCTCTGAATTAGACCACAACTGCTACGACTTCTCCACATGGCTCTGGATGGGAGAATTTATCAGCAAAGAGTTATTAAACAGGTCACTGCCTTGGGATGGTTGCCCAAACCTCCTCCCCCTTTAACCACAGTAAGGAATCAGGTGCTGCACACCAAATCCCACTGATATTAAAGTCACTTCCACAGGCAGAATTTGGATTATAGCCAAAGAGTTTTTATATTGTTTTAACTTCTCCAATTAAATTGGATGATTGGAGGGGGCTACCTTGCTCCTTAACTGAAAAGCTCAGGTATTAAAACACAGACATGCTGGATGAATAATGCCTGTTCAACAACAACACAAATACAGATTTTCTTAATATCTGAGTCTTTGACTATCCTCAACCCATGAGAAAACCTAGATGAAGAAACTGGTCAAAGAAGCTGAAAAAAAGTCTTTTTCAAACATGCCTTAGTAGCTGAGCTTTTCTCACCAGAAAGACAACTCTCAACAAATAATTTCAATACTCAAAAAAACTCTTAAACAACTAATACACATATATGAATTTGTCCTAATAGAAAAAAAACAATTGCTAAAAAAGGAAGAGCTGGCTCTATTCATTTTATCAGGCTTAACTTAAGAATCAGAGAGAAAGGGCAGATGAAAATAGTGATTTATTCCTCAACTTGGTTAAAAACCATGCCTAAAGGCTCTGTTACCGTGAGTTTGTGATTTATAAGTTCCCCAGAACACCAGTATGACTTGAATAAACTGTTGCAAATTGCCTTTTTTAAATTTTCACCTCAAGATGTAGAGAAACAATACCACAATACAAAGCAGAATAATGTATTTAACCAGTAAGATACTACCAGGAGGTAAAAGGGAGAGAGAGAAAAATACACAACCAGATGCAGCTTTACCACCCAGAACTGCAGGCAGAGCACTATTACAATTTGGGATCTTGAATGCACAAAATGTTGCAAGCATCAGCACCAGCAAGAAAATGTCCTGATCTGTGAGGAGGTGCCCTGCTGAGGACTTCAACACTATCCAGTAATTACAGGCAAGAATACAAAAAAAAAAAATCTTTATGAAAAGTTATGGATGATCAGTGTGTCAGTGAGCTATATTTGAAATCTATCAGCTCTTGATGGCTAATTTTGTACTACATGAGTAAAGCAAGTTCTAATAACTCACTTGGGACTTCACTACTTACAAGCTACGTGGTTTTCATATTCATAAAACAAAACTAATTGCCTTTCATGGATAAAATGTTCTAAGAATTTTTAATCCACGTCAGCTGCAAACTCTGAAAATCCATCCCCATATATTTAAAATTCCCCCTCCCACTCACCCACTTGTAATATGTTGTTTGCTGCAAACAAACTAAAAGGCAAAGATGACCCATCAGACTCCTACATCAGAATTATTTATAGTATTTTTTACAGGTTGCACCTAAAGTCAATTGCCCGCATTGTCACATACTTAAACTGAAAAAACTAATTCTACTTAGTAAAAGGAAAAAGAAGGCAAAATCTTCCCTTTGTGCAAAGAAAGCAGTTGCAAGATCAAAGTTTACTCCTTAGCTGCAGCATGCTAGAGTAGATTCTTAAGTAAACATTGATATGCAGTAATAAAACTGCTACAAATGAAATGAGACAACTCTTGACTAAAACCTGACTATTTTGTGTGCATGTTCCCACTCCTGTACATCCACAGCTACAAAGGTGAGAGCTGCATCCTCTGGGACACCATGATTATCCCATGGGGAAGTGAATAAGACAGTGAGGAATCTGCAGCCTTTGGGGGCTGACAGCTCAGGTTTGCTGATGTGAAAGGCTTTGGTTTTGCTTCTCAATTTTGCAGCCTGCCCTGACACTGCTCTACACGATGACAGCAGGCCTGTGCAAGAGGCAGATAGCTCTCACCCTGTTCAAATGCTCCAATCTCTCCATGGCTTGAAGATCAGTGTGTGGAACACACTCAGCATTGTCACCACAGGGAGAGTTGGCTCCTATTCCACGAGGTAACAGGAATCACTTCAGCCAAGGCTGCTGTCATTGAAGGGCTCTGCTGCCAGCTGCCCATTCCAACCACCCAAACTTGCTATGCCTGCAAAAAATGAGCAGCTAAACTCTCCCAAACCATTTTATCAGGAAACCTGAGCACCAATCAGGCAACAATAATAACAAGACACGTGAAATTCCTCTCGAACAGGCTGGGAAATGCAGGTATGTTGGTCTCTAGCAATCCTACCAAAAATTCTGCTCCATTTCTACAGCCCTGTTGCTCATGTGCCACTGCTGTAGGTGAGCCTGAAAGAGACTGATGAGTAGAAAATGGAAACACCAGAAGTTTAGACCAAGTATGTAAATGCCTATTTCCAAGACTGTTGTTTTTATTTCCCCCTAAGTCCCTGTTCACCAACTTCTCTTCCCATCACACAACTCTGGAAATTCTTCAGGTCAGGAACTGTCCCAATTCACTTCCCATTCCACTGCCACTGCCTAGATGGCATGATACCATTAGTGTGGTAAAATTAAAAACAATGCAAACGTATCAGGGGACTGCTGCATACTTTTGGAAAGTGGCTCTGTTGGTCCTTGGGTAGCTACAATTCTAACCAGGACACAGATTTTGAGCATGGCTCAAACAGTTTGGCTTCTTTACCATATGCAGCAGGGAAGCAAATCCTGACAGATGAAAAGGGCTGATGTAGTCCTTTCTGAAAGCTGCAGGGCATGGATGGGAAGGCAGCTTTCCTGGTGTGAACATACACTGTGCTCTAGAATCTACAGAGAACCAGCTCTCTGGTCTTTGCTGCTTACAGCTTGACAATCAACAGCACAGGAGATGTCACAGGATACCAAAAAATAAATAGAAAACCTGCAAAAGCCAGTGTGACACCAAGATATGTCAGTGTCACTGCTCCTGTCAGGGAAAGTAGTGAGGAGAAGCAGCACCAGCCTGGCCATCTGCACTTGTGGCCAACTCAAGAACTGAGCAGTGCTGGGTTAATGGTGGGACTTGATTCTAAAGGTTATTTCCAGCCAAAAGAATTCTATGATTCTAGACTGAGCTTGACCAGCTCCAGCTGAGGTTAGCCTCTGCTGGACATTCCTTTATGTTTCTGGATGAATCAAGACTTCCTCCATTTCTTTTGGCTTTTATGTTCATGCAGACTGTGCATGTCCTTCCCCCGAGCCCAGCAGCAGCTTCCTGAGCAACCAACAAGAGTGCCATGATGGCTTTTATGGCTTTTTACACCCTTTGGAGGTGTAAAGTTTGCCTGAATCAGGCTGCACGGGTTCTGCTCTCTCCTGGTGATCAGCAGCAGCCTGGAGATGAAGCCAGCATGCAAACCAGGCTTTGCTTTAAGGGATGCTGGATGTGAAAAACCTCATTAGCTGCAGCAAGACTCGAGGCTAATACCCTTTAAGGAACCCAGTTGGAAGAGGGATTTTTTCCTTACTCACTGGCTCTGCCAAGTCCCTGGCATCAATGAGGATTTTAAAGGCAGTTTTAATTATAGTAGGTAAAACCCACACATGATCAAGCTGCAGTGTCAGAAAACCAGCAGAACTGAATACTGACCCATTTGGGTTGTTTGTTGAACTTTAATCACTTTCCAAGTCTGACAGCTGCTCAAACTTAATTGCTCATTATGCTTGTAAATAAAAACTGATCTCACTCTCTGATTAGCCAACCATCTTGTAGTTGCCATAACAACTTCTTGTCTAATAAGTGATTTCAGATTTACCATTATTTGTACTAGCAGAAAATTTCACAAAGGTCTGAAATCACTCTTTTCACTAAAATACCTTTCTAATTAGAAGAACTGAACACCAGCAGAGAAAGGGCAGCTCAAAGATAATGAAAAGCCAGGCTATTTACTACAACATAAGATACGGGTACCCCAAAACCAAACAGATGCCAGGTCCTGCTTAACCCTTACCTTTCATCATCACATCAGTTTATTGTCATACCTATATCCCATAACAACTGCTCAGAAAAATACTAGGCAGCATTCAGGTAATACATGTGGACTGATGTTAAGGTTCCTTTCAAATTAAACAACCCAATAAAGTTTGCATATTTTCTCTCCTAACCTTGAATTAGGAACCAATCAACTGGTGAAATTCCTGAACACTGGTAATGGACTGGAGTTCCAATTCCCTACAGCTTCAGGTAGAAGAAGGAGAAGTGTTTGTGTTGAGACCCCCAGGCACCCAATGCACCAACTGCAGTGAAAGATGGTTTGGAAGGAAGGGTTCCAATAGAGTGTCCCACCTGTGAATCATCTCAGTCAAAAAATTCAAGGGACTTTCCTGCACTTACTTAGCTAGGCCAGAAGTGTTATTTTTTTGTCATTTGGGTCAAATACAAAGCTGGTCACACTTCTTAAAGTAGGTGTACCCCACCAAAATACAAAGGATGCAACACGTCCAAGTTCACAACATCCTCAATGTTCCTGACCACATCTGGGATGGAACAAAGCCTTTCTTGCCTGCAGAATAAGAAAAGGATGCTCTGCAAAGTTCTCGGGGTCTTCACTTTGTGTACATTTTCTTTGATCCCAGTTTAAACAAAGAATTTCTTCCTAAAGTAATCTAACCCAGAAGGCTTCTGAGGACCAGCTGGGGAACAGAATGGCTTACCTTCAGAGAATAATCAGGCTTGGGAACTAACCAAACTACTCAACAGGTTTCTCCTTAATATTTTCTGATTTGAATCTCCTGATGCTCTCTGAGGCCACATTGCAACCACTGCACTGCCAAAGGGTTTCTGTCAACTGATATAAAAGTACAAGTAAATACTCCACACACACGGGTGCCAGGAATTGCCCAAACACAGACAAGGGTATACAGGTACACAGACTTTTTTCCTTCCCTAATCCTTGATTTTGAAACTAGTTATTACATTACCTTGTGATTCTGGCAGGTCTAGAACAATTGTAAATTGTGTATTTAAATTTGAAGACAGTGCTGCCAATACCAGAGCTGCAGCTGCCCTTCTTGAGCAACAGGAAGGGGATCTGCAGATGGGAAGATCTGGCTCCCTGAGTCACATTTGCCTGTAGGTAAGGACCTGCTCCTGAGGGAGATGAGGCTCTAGCAAAGCCTTTAGAGCAGTGTCACTTGAGTTCAAGAATCAGCAGTTTTAAAGAGCCCTTTCCTGCTGATGATAACTGAAACAAATGAGGAAAGCAATCGGGGAGAACAGTCAGCAGAGTGACTAAGCAAATGCAGAAGATAAGGCCAGTCTGACCTAGGCTGGAATTTTATACTCAGCAACAAGTTTCCTTTACCAAGAAAGCCAATAATTCCTCAAATGAGAAAATGGAAAATGAGTTATGGATGGTCTGTGCAGATCCATCACATGGGGGGGAGATGGTGTTCTGCAGGCTGGCATTCCAGCTCACTTCCTAACCTCTCAGGGCTCCTGCAATGTTTCTTTCTCCCAGGTGTTGTCCAGACATTTATGGGCTTTACCACCTCTGCACTGCACAGTTTTCAAAACCAGAAGACAGAATGTGAAATGATTTACCCAGAGTCAAATATGCAATACCAGGTGAGGAAGGAGACTGCCAGGCCAAGCCTGAAGAGCCCCAGCCCTGCAGGCACTACACAGGTCATTGCCCATGAAGCATCACCTCACCAAAACTTCTGCAGCCAGTATCAGTGAGGATGCTGCCAGATGCTTTGCTCACCTTTAAAAATGAAAACCTCAGTTTATGAAATCAGAGGAAAGCCTGACTCATTTAAAACTGCTCTCAGTTCAACTAAGGGAAACACACTCTACTTCTTTTTTGGTGAAAACTATTTTAGGTTCAATACAAAATCACTTGGAAGGGTCTGTGGGGATTTTCTGTGTTTTTAGTCAAGCATATTTTAAATGTGCAGTTTTAAAAATCTGCTGAGTACATGAAGAGAGCAGTATCAAACTGGGAACGAGCTGTCCTCACACTGCAACCTCTCACATATAGATTTATATTTGAAGCATATGGAATATGTATTTAAGTGTACTGTGCTGGGAGAGATAAAACTGCATTGCTCAAAAATACATGCATTAATACCTTCAGGAACTACAGTCTCCTTTTGTGCCTATAAAATAAATCCAGTCTCAGAAAAGTAGTATTACATGGTATTACACTCATTATCTAGCTCACACGTGTATGCAGTTTCCCCAAGTTGCCAGATTCATGACTCAGTATTTATTTGCTTCTTTAAAAGCAATGTGAACTATTTTTGTATTGCATGGAGATTTTCCTTACAACCTAATCTGTGGCCATCAAGTGAAAGGAGATCCAAATAATCTTATAAAACTAAAAGCACTTCAGACATCTCTCTATTCCTGCATGTAGCCATGAACTCATTTATTTAGCAACCACATTTTTTACAAGAATCATAAAAATCTTAAAATATAAAAATGAAGAAAGGTCATAAGTGTTTCTTTTGGAAAGGAAAATTAGGTATTTACACACAACACCACCCCCAAGTTGAGGTATTTCCTCATTAGGAAAAACAAAACAAAAAACAAATGAGAGGGGAACAACACAACAGCTCTGGAACAGACTCTGTCCACCATATTTATTATCAGTTTAACAGCCTTGAATGGAAACTGCAAGTGCTTGGATATAAACCAGTTGAAAAGCTGTCTGCCTCACTGTTGCTTCAATAAAGTGCTTCTTTATCATTTTGCTGAAACCTTGGTTTTGTAGCCTCCTTAAGCAATACTCTGTATTAAACCACCAAGTTGTGCCCCCTCCCAAAAACAGACTCAAAAAAAACCCCCAAAATCAGACCAGCACCTCCTGTTCAAACCTCCCTTTGTCCTCAGCAACCAGGGATGAAAACCAACACCCTCTGATCAGCTCCCCCAGTTATGCAGGAATACCTTAACTTCTACTCTGTTGTTAAAAATTAACTTTCAGGTGTCTGCATTGAACTCAGGTGCTGGACCTCTCTCCCTGGAGGTCTTTGGATTTGAGTCAGGAACAGCTGACTCCAGCAGGTCCCACCACAGCCCTGACCAAATCAGCCCTCGATGCTCCCATCCATCACCCTGCCAGGAGTCTATTTCACACCTCACTGCCCCAGCTCGACCCTTTGCACCTGAAGGGGGGAGGCCAGGAGCAAGAGTTGGGTTGGATTCCAACAAATAAATACTCTCCTGAAGCCTTCACAAAGTCTCCAGAGTGAAAAAACAAACACTGCAAAATGCCACCGGTTTTCCCGTGTCCTCATGTGTAAGCCACATGGTCTGTATCAAATAAGCAGAATGAGGAGCAAAAAAAAACCAAAAAAACAATAAAACCCAAACCAACAAAACCCCCAAAAAGTCACAGGTGCTCCACACTCCTGTAATTCAATCAGCTTTAATCACCTCAGATGTTTTTGCCTTACCTACAGTGAGGGCATTTGTTCTAATAACCTTGAATAGAGTGGTGACACTTTAAAGATTGCTCCCTTGAACAAAGGAAGATAAAAATGCAGGATTATAAATTTATGGCAGGATGTTGAATCTCAAGGCAAATTCCTGCTCCTGTGAATTGCAGCTTTTCCCCTGTGCCAGGTCCTCTCCCAGTAGCAAGCAGTCTGTCTTCCCTCTTTCACTACACTCCTTCTTGTTCCCTTCCTCCTCCCTGGTGAGGAGTATTCTGCAGTCCTCCTGTAAGGATCTGGTCTACTGGCTTTAAAATATTCACTGGGAAAAATAAACAGTTCAGTCATAAGAATCATGGAATGGTTCAGGTTGGAAGGAACCTTAAATATCATCTAATTCCAACCCCCCTGCATGGGTCAACACCCAACACCACAAAAGATCTTCTCAGCCTCAGCATACTCAGCAGCCCACAAAACCCACAGCACCCAACTCTAAACTCCAGTCACTTTCACAGCAAACCTCCCCTGGGGCTGGTGACACAACCACCCCTCTGCCAGTCAGTGCCACACAGCCCAAGGGATGCCAGATGATCTCCAGAGGTCCCTTCCAACCCCTGACATTCCGTGATTCTCTGAAGGGATGAAGGAACCATGAAGACTTTTCAGAAGTCCCACAAGATGCTGAAAGGCACTGCTTGCTCACAACACCTCTGGGAATTAATGGATTCTGCCACGTCATCCTGGGGAGAGGTTTGGAGTTTACATGCAAAATGGTGCAGTCACCTCCCTCCCTTCACTGAACCCTCCAGGTAAAAAGCAACGTGGAACGAGCAAAATGGTTTTTAATTTCTGGAATTTCCTCTGCACACCACAGCAGCTGACTGCCTTCCACACCACAGCCC
Organism: Florisuga fusca; assembly: GCA_038090715.1. Taxonomy (NCBI): domain Eukaryota; kingdom Metazoa; phylum Chordata; class Aves; order Apodiformes; family Trochilidae; genus Florisuga; species Florisuga fusca. The sequence goes on along the minus strand of JAAWXA010000035.1, from coordinate 2,451,511 downwards.
TGCTGAAAATCACCTCCTCCACGCAGGAGAGGACCTTGCTAGGGACACAAGGACAGTTCATTTTCCACAGGTCCATAGAAGGATTAAAGAAAAATTAAGTGATGTTTGTAATCAGTAGCCACAATGGTGTTTTACACAGTTTCTGTTAGAGGCTACCACGTAAGCCAGTCCAAAAATCAGGCAGCTTTCAGCAATGAAGAACCTGGCTGCCATCAAAACTGACATTTTAGATGCAGGAGACTCTATCCATCTCCATTACAATCCTCTGGGCTCATCCTAGCATTACTTTCCCACATTAAGCAAAAGAGTTAGCATAAAAAGCCTGTCTAGCTTCAGACATCCAGATAAAGAGAAGGAGAAAAGAGCAAATCCCTCGTATTACCTCTCTCAGTTCTCCCCAAACCTCCTCTGACATCTTTGTTCTTTCAGACCTGGCATTTATCTGAAGACATTGTCCTAGCCCTAATTAAATCTTCACGTGAACCCCTCCTGGCAGAGAACACACATTCTGGGTGTGCTGATGGACCTCCAGAATTTTCTGCACTTCTCCCGTATGGCGAGCGTGAGGCCTCGCTGGGAAACATCCCAACTGAGCTCAACACAATATGTTGAAGCAGAAATACAAAATCATTTGGCTTCTTTTAAAGAATGAAGAGAAAGCATAAGTGAAAATTCTATTCCACCAGCTCATTGGAAAAAAAAAACAACAAAAAACCTGTGGAAACACTGGGCAAATAGCAGAGTCTGAGAACAAGGCATGCTTTTGTTTTGCTGCTGTCTCAGAGAGGGATAACTGGCAGTGAGAGGAGAAGCAGGAAAATGTTTCTTCCAAAATAAAATCTGCAGCTCTCTCTTCCCCCCCGGGGATGAAGAAAAAAACAAACAAAAACAAAACTAAAAAAAAAAAAACCAATCAAAAGAACACTCTTAAAGTGCAGCTGAATTGTACATGAAGGGAAGTTGCATTAAGCTGCTCACACACACACCTAACCCCAGCTGATGGAAGCAGCTCCTCCAGAGCTTTGTGTTCAAAGGCTCTAAGCTGGCAGTGAGTGTTCATTCACAGAGAGCCAGGGGATGCAGGAGCTCCAGAGTGATAAAGGCAGAAGGCTAGAAAAGGAGATTTTTACTGCTAACCCCCCCTCCCAACAATTCTGAAGCCCCAAGGAAGCTGCTTCACAGCACTTAGTGATGCTAAAAGGCTCTGACAATAAATAGAGGAGAAATTATTGCCTTCCCTTAGCAAGGTTGGTTGTAGAAGGCTGGGCCAAGCAGCTGTGGTCAGCTGGCCACACACACCACCACAAATTGACCTTAAAACCAGGTTTAACTTCCAGTGTTCTTCCTATGATCCTCCAGCTCTCAGCACTTCTCTCCCTAAGGAGAAGAAATAAACACCCCAGATGGCTAAAGGAAAACAGCAAGTTATACATATGCTCCATATACTCTGAAAATAAGAAAAAAAAAAAGGGTCCAGCCATCTTCCAAGCACAGCTTGAGACTTTGCTGTTCAAAGGCCTCTTAGTTCTACAAGGGGGTGTCTCTGCACATGGAAAGGACCTCCTGGGGTTTAAGGCCACCACCAGAGACTCTGCAAACTTTTTCCACTTGAATTTTGAAAGAGAAGAAATCTTCCACAGCTCCATAAGCAGCAGAGTAGCTACAGACCACAAGCAATTAGACATGATACTGAACATACCCCCGAAATAAGGTGTTAGAATTACTGCTGCTCCTGAAACAAACCAAGGAAAGCAGGAGTGTGGCTTCAGGGGAGAGGGATGCTGGCACAAAAGCATTCCCCTGAACACCCCCTTGGCTCTGGGGGCTGTCTGCCAACCTGAGCCAGACTGTTGTTCTCTCTCCCTGCAGCATCAGTGATCTTTTATTTCTTCAGGGTCTAGGAGAGGCAATGAGAGCCCAAGCAGCCCTGAGGAAACTCTGTACACTGGTGGCAACCCAGACCAGAACCAGACTTGCCACACTTGAGAGTGAACACATCTGTGAGAGGGAGGGAAGAAACAGACACAGCAACCCAGGAAGGCCTTGGCTGGCCACACAGTGAAAAGACACTGAAAACAACCTGCCTGCTGTCACCAAAGCATTAGCAAAGCCACAGGTCAAGCTCTGGGTGGAAAATGGAGCATGTACTTGGATCCCTAAACCACATCACCTTCCCTGCAGATGCACAGGCCCAGGGAGGCTTCAACACTTTGGGAAAAAGGGGAATAAACAGCAGGGTGGGGGCTGTTTACTCACATGCTGGAAAGGGAACTGGAAGTGCAACAACTTTTCCTGATCCAACAACCATCTTGAGGTGGAGTCAACACAGCCCAGAGCCACCCCTACCCCAGAGCCTTCTGCTGCCCACAGAACCCTCCACGACCCCCAGGAACCCCCAGAGACTCCCCCTAAAACCTACAGTACCCACCACCCTCAATGCCCACCACCACCTCCTCCTCCTCCAAGGCCTTCACCAACCCTGAAATCCCCACGACCTCAAGACCCTCCCACACCCCCACAGCCCCTGTTAACCCCACCCAGCGCCTCACAACCCCTGAACACCCCCCAGAAAGTCCCACAGACTCCCTCTTACTGGCTCCGGACCCCTCTCTGGGCTCTCACAGATCATCTCCACACCACCTCACCGACCCCCAGAACCTCCTCCTTTCTCCAGAGCCACCACTGTCTCTTATACNCTTCCCCACCCCGCCCTGACCGCCACCTGCGCTGACCAATCGCGGCCCGTTTTACCGAGCGCGCCCCGCCTCCTCGCGTTCCATTGGGCGGTTGCTGGACGCCCCCCGCAGCCATAGGCTGTCCCGCCTGCCCATCACTGTCAAGAGCGGGTCCCACCCCCGAGGTTGTCCCGCCTTTTCCCCGCCCCCCGGTTGATGGACAGCAGGGACAAGGCTACGGACTCTCTCCATTGGACAACGGCCAAGACATTCTCTAATGTTATTGGACAAGAGGGATGTCAATCACGCGTGACTCCTCCCGCCCCAGCAGCACGGCGCGGGTCTTGATTGGCTGACACGGATTTCTCGCGCTCTGATTCGCAGACATCCTCCCCACCCGCTCCACGACTATTGGCGGCTGAGGCCGTCACGTGGCCGCCCTTAGCAACGCTCCAGAGCTTCCTTAGCGACCGGGGCCGAGGAGCAGGTGAGGGCCGGGGCGGTTCCGGGTGCGGGGATCGGACCTGGACCCCTGGGGACCTGCGGAGGACGAAGGGGCCTGAGGGGCCGGGATGAGTGTGAGGGCGCAGGGACCCCTTGCCGGGCCCTCCAGGGCTGGGGGTGTAGGGGACGTGGTGCCGCTTCCGGGGCTCCGGCTGGCTCTGAGCAGCAGCTTCTTGTCTTGACAGACCCATTGGCCCAACGTGGACTAAAGAGGCGATGGACAAACACGAGGGAATGGGAAGGTCTGGTGGGTCAAGAATGAATGAAACCAGAACGTGCTACTCCTTGCTCTGCACTGAGCACAGCTGCGGAGAGGTTTGGGTTCTTAAGGAAAAGCCACGAGGAGGAGGGAACTCTGAACCCAAACACAAATCCTTCCTGTCCTCCTCTGCAAAAAAATCAGCAGAACTTCTTCCCTAATTACAGACAACTTATGCAAGAAAAGCTGATGATTCAAACCCTTCGTACAGAGAGGAAAGAGGGGCTTGTTGAGAGTGATATGATGGGGGGCAACAGTTTTAACCTGAAAGAGGGGAAATTTAGGTTAGATTTTAGGAAAAAAATTCTTCACTGCGAGGATGCTGAGCCCCTGGCACAGGCTGCCCAGAGAAGCTGTGGCTGCCCCATCCCTGGCAGTGTTGCTCCAGGTTGGATGGGGCTTGGAGCCCCCTGGGCTGGTGGGAGGTGTCCCTGCCCATGGCAGGGGGTGATCCTGAAGGTCCCTCCTGACCCAAACCTGTCTGGGATTTTATGCTCTGTGCCTATTTTTTTTCTAGAAAGAAACTCTCCTTGCCTCCTGGGTGGCATTAGGGATATTTAAATGACAAAGCCAGAACAGAAAGCTTTGACTGACAGAATTGTCTGTTTCCTAGCATGAAGGTGTTTGGGTGCAGGGCTCTAAACCCACTGAAGTAAATGGCCTTTACTAGGGCTTTGTGTTAATTGCCTTCTTCAGAAAACTCCTGTGATTGTTTAGCATTTTTTCCCCTTCCTCAAACTTGTTGTTTTCCCCTTCCTCAAATTTCTTGTCGTTTTTATTGTGATGTTGCTGTTGAAAATGCAGCAAGCTGCTGCTGTGAATTTTCCTATCCTATCAATACACACCTCCCTGTACCAACCAAACCTGCCCACACTGAGAAACTTAACTTTTAAAAGCAGATCAAAGGGTGCAACCAGTATACCAGAGAGCCACCAGTAAGAAGCTGGGCTTCAGCAATAGGTGCTTGCCATGCAATGGAGCATTGGTAACCCAAAGGCTCTTTATCCTGGTCTGTTTATCTGGCCAAATGCTTGATGTTTTCATGGAAAACACTCAAAACCTGGTGGGAAGGTGGCACGTGATGGTGCCCAGGCATTTCACAGTGCTGGGATGAGTGACATGGTGATAAAAGTCAAGTAAGCTGTCTGTCATGTCAGCTAGGAGGTGTTACATCTTCTTAATGCTCTGCTGTGCTCTTAATTTCTTGGAATTGTTGTGCCTCTTCAATGAGGGTTGGCAATAGTAGCCAGGCTGTGATTGTATTTATTTTCCTTTTCTGTCCTTTCAGGTTGATACTGTCTAAAAATGAGTCAGTCCTACAATAGCACTGAGCCAAATGTTATTGATGATGAAATGCTTCAGCAAGCCATTGAGGAGCAGCATCCAGAGGACATCAGGAAGCTTGCCAAAATGGAAGGTGTTGACTTTAAGGATGTGACAGAGCTGCAGCTGAGTTTTAGGAGTGAGTATCAGAACATATCAGGTTTTTGTTCTTCTTTTGTTAGAGGGTAATGGAATTAAGCAGGAAGGGGCTAGCTGGCAATTAAGCCATGGTGATTAGCTTGGATTTGTTAGGTGAAAAGCAACATTTGGACTCAGATTTGTAGTCACACCCGTGTGAAGGAGTTTCATTAGAGAGAGCCGGGTGCTTTTGCTGATGGGTAACTTTCAGCTGTTACTGTCACTGCTATTCTTATTGAACATTTATATTGTGGGGACACCTACAGGCCACTGGCCCGTTGGGCTGGTACGAGGAGAAGTCAAACCCTGGGCAGGCTCTGCCATCGATGGTGATGATGTGAGAGCTATTTGGTGGATGATTGTAATCACAGCCCAATTGAGTGGCTTCCTCTGGTCATCTGTAGCATTATCACAGCTTGCCTCCTCCTGACAAAGCAGTCACAAACTTGCATATGAAAAAAACACAAAAAGCAAGAACATTTGTCTCAATATTGGGCTATTTTTAGGGGGCTGTAATTTCGTGGGCAAAAATTTCTTTTGCTTATTCATCGTGTGCCTCAGTAAAGTGATGTGGATGTTGCTTGAGTTCCTCAGAACAGGCTCCCCATATCCCAACCCTGCATGGATTTATTTGCAGATACAAAATACAGACCCGTGTGAATATTTTGTGCATGCAATTCCTTGCTTTACTCTGTACTCATTAATTGATGGTAGCAGCAGAGCAGCTCATGAAATCTTCTGGGAAGCCATTGCAGGGGGAAAAGAGATTCAGGAGTGAGAGTGTTCCACATTTTCTGTCAACTTGGCCCTACTGGTTTGCAGTAGTGCCTAAGGACCTGCCCTTGGGATTCAGTTTTTGGAGAAAGCTAAATGCAGAGGTATTGATTAGCTCTAAACTGCAGCCACAAGAGACAGAGCAGACCCCCCCTTGTTCTCCTGTGCTGAGAATCCCAGGAACAGAAGAGTAATTTGCAAAAGCAGCAGCTGGCCACTGCTGGCCTGCAAACCTGGAGAGGAGCAGAGTCTCATCCCAAACCTCCTGCGTGGAGCTGGAAAGGAAAATTAAGGTCAAGGCCTCCCAGCAGTGAATTCATAAAGCCCCTCCTGACTGCAGGGCTGTGGTCAGCAGCCCCTCAGCTGTTCCTGGGCCCTGCTGAGGAGTGCTGTGCTCTGGTGCAGGACAGGAGGTGAACTGGGCTGTTTCACTGCTGCCTTGCCTCTGTGGAGCTCTCTAGGGCAGTCATCACACGCTGCTGTAATCTGCTGAAAATTGTTTTGGAGGTAAGACTGGAGATGTTTTCCTTGTGCAAGACAGTGTGTCTGCTGAACTGAGAGCTGTCTCACCTGAAAAGCTGTTTATTTATTTTCCTGTGGCTTCAGATATCCTGCAGATTGCTAATCTGTGGCAGTTTGAGAATCTGACTAAACTGCAGCTGGACAACAACATCATTGAGAAGATTGAAGCTCTGGAGAGTCTGGTTCACCTTGTGTGGCTGGGTAAGAGCCAGGCAAAGGAGGTCGGATGCCTCTGCAGGTACAAAGCAATCTGTGACAAAGCCAGAATGTCACAGTCCTGCTGAAACACGACTGAAAGGAGCTTTCCCCAGGAAGGCTGTCAGTTCTCTGTGGGTTTCCTCATTTGACTGTCAAATGTCAAAATGCCTGACTGTCAGAGCTGCAAACCAATCCTTTGCATGTTTAAGAACGGGTTTTAACAGACTTGGTGTGACAGAACAGGACGCTGAGTTCTCAAGGTTGTTTCCAGGGTTTGTACTTGTGTTGGAGGTGAATTTCAGAAATTCTCAGGAAAACACCTCTGTGATTTAAAAGCCTGTGTTCTGTTTCCAAAGGCAAAGCAGGCATTTCTAAACTAGAACCCACGAAAGGTAATAGTATCTCTACATAAGGATTTGTGGTTGTCACTGTCTCAGTCAGTGCCCATCCTTGTAGTCTTACATGCTTCCTTTTTAACCAAAAACCTGGCGTGCCACAGAGGTGGAGGTTTTGATGCTGGGCAGGTTGGTGAGCTTGCTTCTTGCAGCTTCATGGCTGAGAGCAGTCTCTGGGAACTGCAGCTGTGTTTCTGGCTGGCAGTGTAAATCCATCCTCAGCCACCCCTGACAAAAGCAAGTGGGGCTTCAGTCCCTAAACCCTTCTCCTGCCCAGGTGACTAATGCTCTTGTGAATCAACAGCCAACCACCAAGATGGAATAAAGTGTTTTGGAGCACCCTATTACCTAGAAGGGTTGGACCTTGGATCCTTGAGGTCCCTTCCAACCTGACATGCTATGAATAATGGATAATGAGAGTTTGTTTGCCCACAGGCCATGGTGGTTCAGCAGCTGCTATGTGTCTTTGCCATCTTTTGTTGGAGTAATGCAAGGAGCTGGTAGCCTCATCAACTGGTTTTGGGCTCCTGAATCACTCAGTACTGGCCTGAGGGCAAGTACTTACCTCAGTCATGAGGCACATAGGAGTTAGGATAGATGTTCTGTCCAGATAAGAGGAAATTTCAAGAAATTAAATAGTTTAAGAGAGCAACATGCTTTTGCTTACCTCCACTGCCAAGAGGGTGATGTGAGCATGGGACTGGCATGTACTGGTCCCATGGGAATGACCCTGGCAATGGGCATTCATGTGGCTGGCAAGAGTGTGCAAGAAAGTGGAGTGGCTGCAAGAAACAAGCAGGGAGTGTCAAATTTATCACAGAAATAGCCCCCTTTTCAGGCACTTCCCTGCCTCTTTTCTTGTGTTTTGAGTTTTCCATAAGGTAGAAATCACTTTGAGGGCTGTGTCTGTAGACACTGCATGAATGCCTTCAGCCATGCCTCTTATTTAAATGTTCCATGGGCAATTACAAGGAGATTTAATGCCAAGCCTTCCTCGTGGGACACTGAACACCCCTGAGGAAAACACTGCTTGTAAACTCCTCAGTCAAGAACCAGGCTAAATGGAAGGTCAGAACCAGGTTCTGCTAGAGAGAATTTTACTTTTGCTTGTACAACGTTTGATTTCTAAACTCTTCCCCAGACTTGTCCTTCAACAATATTGAAGTCATTGAGGGCCTGGATACCCTGGTGAAACTGCAGGACCTCAGTCTCTACAATAACAGAATATCTAAAATTGAGCACATGGACACATTGCAGGAGCTGCAGATTTTCTCCATTGGAAAGAACAACTTGACCACTCTGGAAGATGTGAGTGCTCCTGGTATTTGCAAGTTTCCTGTCATAGGATCAAATATCCTAAAACTGACATTTGTCACTGTGCCTGAACCCCTCCTTAGAGGAGAAAATTCTCCTGAGGATTTCACTGCCTCTCTAGTCTCAGATTTTGGTAAGCTGTCCAGGTGCTAAGTGCTTACTGCAGTTAATTCTCTGTTAGGTTATTGAGTCCATGCTGTTCCTTCTGTCAGCCATAGCAAAATTCCTGTTGGTTCCCATGAAAGCTGGAAAAAGAATAAGTAACTAAGGATGAGAAAGGGAGGGAGTGGAGACCAGGATTGCTTTGGGGTTCTTTTGAGGGCTGTTTACCAACCTAGAGACCTGTGATTTATCCACCCCAGCTACAGGCACTCTTTCTACACCCACTGTGTCTGTACTCACCATGTGAATTATTTCCTTTCCCAAAAGCATCAGAAACTGATAATTTAATGTTGCCTGTGTTTGGCAGCAGGACAGGATACATATTGCAGTGTAACTATAACCAAAGCAATGAATTTCAAGGCTGTGGAAGTCCAGCACCTCTTTCCACTTGGTGCAGGTGATCTATCTCAGGAGGTTCAAAAATTTACGGACACTGAATCTCACGGGGAACCCTCTCTGCAAGGACGAGCAGTACCTGCTCTTTGTTGTTGGTCACCTCCCAGAACTGGTGTATTTGGATTTCAAGCTGGTGAGTGACAGCACGGTAAGTGTTGCTGCATTCCCTGCCTGGGCAGTGGGAGCACCAGGCTCTTGCAGATCATTTGAATGGTTGGAATTTGATCACAGAATGGTTGGAAGGGACCTCTGAGGATCATCTGCTCCAACCCCCATGCTAGACCAGGATCCCCTAGAGCTGGTTTGAGAGGATTATATCCAGGCAGGTCTTGAATGTCTCCAGGGATGGAGATTTCACAACCTCCCTGGGCAATCTATTCTAGTATTGTGTTACCCTTAGGGTGAAGAAATATTTTCTCATATTTGATTTAAATCTCTTGTGTGCTAGTTTGTGTCCATTACCCCTTGTTCTGTCACTGGACACCTCAGAGCAGAGTCCAGACCCATCCTCCTGACACCCACCCTTTAGATATTTATAAATATTGATGAGATCCTCCCTCAGCCTCCTTTTCTCTAAGCTAACCCACCCAAGCTCTCTCAGCCTTTCCTAGTAGGGCAGATGCTCCAGTCCCTTCATCATCTTAGTGGTCCTGTGCTGGACTCTCTCCAGTAGTTCTTTGTCCCTCTTGAACTGGGGAGCCCAGAACTGCACACAATACTCCAGGTGAAAGTATTCCAGCATTCAGGGCTGGTTCCCTGCAGAAATTAATCTTACAGAAACACAGAGTGTTTATTTGGCCTCTGCTGGAACAGCTGAGAACCTGCAGGCCAAATTCCATCAGCTGAGAGAGGCAGAGGTGTCAGGGGTGTGAGGCTCAGCTCCTGTGACAATAAGCAGCTGCTTAGGGGTGAGAGACATGGATAATGCTGCCACTGAGAAGCTGCAGTTGAGTGGGAGCCTCCTTGGAGATCAGGCTTGAGAGATGGATCCCGGGGGAAGGAGGACAGGAGGAGTTGGTGTGCTGCTGCTCACTGAGCAGTTTGTGTCTGTGGCAGAGTGATGGGATCCAGGTGAGAAGTGCCATGGGATTCACTTCCCACTCCAGGTTTGTGGGGGGAGGACAGGGCATCCCCAACCCTGGGACTGCTTTCTGCTCCCATGGTTCAAAAGAACAAAGAAAGGGGCATTATTTATGGCTTTTAATATTTCTTTTTTTTTTTTTTTTTTTTTTTTTTGGTAAACAACATGTTAATTGCAAATTTTCTTAGCACAGAGCAGGAGCTGTATTTGGAATATACATCACTCTTACATAGGACTGGAAGGGCTTTCCAGGTCACCGAGTCCAGTCCCTGCTCATACAGACAATGCATTAGAGAATTACATACTTAAATTTGTCAAGCTTCAGCTTTGAGCTAATTGGGTTCTTGCCCTTGGTACTATCTTGCCATCCGCTCCTCAGCAGAGCCTTCTCCTCCCTAGTAACTGGATTAAACTCACTAGCTGATCAAAGCCAAGCTGGTATTCTAGAATTCAAAACAAGATCTCCTGCTAAAAAAGGAAAACAAAATGACCCTAAAGATGAGGAGATGGGGAGAGAAAAGTTTTCTGGGATTGAATAAACTCAGCTGCCCTGAATGCAGAGTCAGAGTGATGTCCCAACAAAAAGTGGGATGAGGAATGAGTTAAAACTTCACAGGTGGTTTAATAAAAAACCCACAAAGAAATGGAGAAGGAGCTGTCACTCAGGTGCATCTTCTAGAAAGACTGAATGCTTATGCCCAGCTTTGTTGAGCAATGCTGGATAATATTTTATTTCTGTGTTGCTCAGCGAGAAGGTGCAGTTTCCAAGTACCGGGATCGTACTGAGCTGCTGGAACATGAGGAGGCTCAGGCCCTGGCTCAGCTGGAGGAAAACCAGGCAAAGCAGAAAGAGATGGAGTACCACCAGGTATGTTTTCTTTGCCTGGTTGTATATTGTCTCAGGAGGAAGGAGCACAACAGCTATTGACTTCGCTTTTACCTGCTTGAAGATTTAATGAGGTTAACATCGACCGGGCTAAAACTAAGGCTGGGATTAATCTCTTTGATCTCCAAATCTCATCTTTTGAATGAAAACAGGAACTGCTGGGGAATACACATGATGTGGGGGGAACATAATTCTTCTGGCTAAACAATTAAACTGTAGATACAGACCCTGCAAAAGCCCAACAGTAAATCATACCCAAGGACCTTATCAGCCTGATGTGAGATTAAGAAAATTACAGGTCTGAGGGAACTGTTAGCAGTTTCATGGTGCAGTGACTTTTCATTAGTTTTATGGTTAAACTCTTCAGGGCTTTCAGAGCTTGCTGCAGTCCTGTGAGCAGACTGAAAACAAGAACAGGCAGAATGGGGCTTTCTGTCGTGATCTGGCTCATTGTTCCAGCTCTCTGGAAGATCAGACCAGTTGAAGAGCAGGGTTAAGTGACTGGGAGGACACCTGCAGCTCTTCCCTTGAGCCCTCTCCAAAGTCCACTGACTCCCTATCTGAAAAGCTTTAACAGCCTTGCAATATCTGGTTGTATGTGATAATGTTTTATATAAGGTTAAAGGGTGTTTTCTATCCTTAGGCTAGAGAGTTCTGGCAGCAAAGCCACATGTGAACCAGGATGGTTTTCACTCCAATTGCAGGCTGTTTTCATAGAATCATTTTGGTTAGGAAAGACCTTTAAGATCATCAAGTCCAACCATTAACCCAGCACTGCCAGGACCACCACTAACCCATGTCCCTCAGCAAAATGTCTACAACATCTTCTAATTCCCTTCAGGAATGATGACTCCACCACTGCCCTGGGCATCCTGTGCCAGAGCCTGACAACCCTTTGGGGGAAGAAATTTTTCCTGGTATCCAATGTAAACCTCCCCTGGCACAACTATAGAACAGTCTGAGTAGGAGGGGACTTTAAAGATCCCCTTTAAAGGGTCTGGTTGGTGAATCTATGGTGTTGGTATTGCTGCATCTGCACTCCTGTTCCTCTGCTGGTATGGAGTGCTTATGGGAGAGACACATCCTGAAGACTGGCAGCAGGTTGGTGCTCTTTATTTTACTTGTATTGCTCTGATTCTCTCTAAAGACAGCCTTTGTGGAGTACCTGAATGGATCGTTCCTGTTTGACAGTATGTTTGCAGAGGATATGGAAGCTGCCACGCTGGCTTACCTCCCTGAAGTGGATGAGCTGCTGCAGGAATATCCTTCCTGGGTTTAGAAAGCCTCCAGCTCCTCAGTAATGCCATGAGTTAAGCAGGAGGAGCATCCACAGGGACTCTTCATCCCTTGCTTTTGTCCAGAGCTGAAAGCTACATTGATCTCAGATCTCAGACAGTTTGTGTTCAGTGCTGGAATCATACCTAAAAAAACACTGCAGGACTGTGAGACCACTGACAGCTTTAAGGCTTGATATCCCATGAAATACAAGGGCTACAAACAACTGGTTTATATTACTGGTGAGCTGGCCAACCCAGCTTGAAACATCCCATTTGTCAAACCCCTCATTCCCATCAGCAACAGGTCGTGAGATTCCATTCTTAAATTCTCACTATTGCCATCACCATATTCCTTTTCCTTCAATTGAATCCAACACAATTTTGTAGCCTTCTTTTCTGACCCTTCAGGAATCAAGGCTTTGTACTTTCTCCAAGTCTGGAATCCACTTGAAGTTTAAAATGAGCTATAAGATAAGCTAACTCTCTGTCAGTTAGATTGTAAGAGCCCAGTTGCAAAATGTTGAAGTTGGAGATAGGAACAGAATAATCAGAATGATACAAGTCACATATCTCACAACCTACCAGAGCTGGCACCATGAAGTTTTCAGGCCAGCACTTTTCCTGATCATTGCTCCTACACTGGGGGGATCAGAAAGCAGGCACTTTTTTTTTTTTTTTTTCTTTAGTCTTTTTTATTTTCTCATTCAGATTAATAGAGCATTGTCAAGGCCAGTAAATTGACCTTCCTCAAAACTGCATTACACTGTTGGGGAAAAATGCATCACAGCTTAACTACAATAGACTCCAGAAAACAATTCCATTGCCAAGATAATAGCAGAAGAAAAATTGACATTATTTTTGTGGTGCTACCAAGTCAGTAGTTTATTCTGTGCTTGGGCTGTAGGCTCCAGAGCTGTATTTATTAACCACACAGGCACCATATTCACACTTGTGAAGACGGATTGGGCTGGATGCTTCATTCCACTGCTGGGTCAGAAAAGACTCAGAGAGGTATATGTATTTTCTTTTTTCCTTCAAGGCCATTTTTTCCCCTCAAGCTGCCACAGCTTTCTCAAAGTAGCAAAATCCTCTGTGTTGAATGTGACCCAGTCCTGCCACAGACAGAAAACTTGGCAGCTGCTCCCAGCAAGAACCAGAGAGGTGACATCCAGGTACCTTTGTAGCTCTTGTTCAGATTTGCAGAGGTAGGAGGAACATAGGACATTGCTCTGCACAGGGAAAATACCTTAACTGTGGTGTCACATACAGGAAGGAGTTTGTTTCAGCTTGTGAGAACCTGTTTAACTTTGGTCTGAAGGAATATGAAAAACGAGAAGCTGAGGTCTCAGAATTCTACCAAAGCCTTGATGAGGTTCTCACTGCCAGCCAGCAAGAGGGCAGGAAAATAATCCTGGACTTTGAAAATGAGAACAAAAAGGTAACATTGTTCTGCTTTTATTTGTTTGAGACACGATGTCTTCACATCATGTGCCAGCTTTTATGTTTCACTGACAACAAGGGTAACTCCTTTAAAATTAGGAATTATTCTGGGTTCTGGTACAAACCCTCTGCTCAAGGGACCATGTCCAGAGGGCTTTGAGTATCTCCAAGGATGGAGATTCCACAGGCTCTCTGGGCAACCTCTTCCAGTGCTCAGTCACTCATCTTTTTTTACATATTTCTTACAGGATGAAGCTATACTGAGAAATATTGTTGTTTTAGAGATTATAATGTTATTAATTAAGACAATGTTAAAGGTATTTTAGTTTTTTTACATTGACATTTCAAGTCTTTGGGCAAACCACAACAATCCAGCACTGTCAGCCTTTATACTGGAGACTCAGCATAGGAAAAAATTAAGATTTCATAGTGTTGTCTTATTATCCACAGAGTTAAAGGTCCTTCAAGGCTTTAACAAAAAAAAGTTCCTAAACAGGTTGGGGTTTTTTAACTTTTCTTTTGCCATTCAGAAAAGTTACCAGCCTTTAAGATAATGGAAATGCTTATCCTTTCTTTTAGGTTAAATATTTTTTTATGAGGTTGATTTAATATCTGTAGAGAGATTTATCAACTTTAATGCCACTCCCCTTCTCTTTGAGGCCTCCAAGAGCTCTTCCTTCATCAAAAAACTGTGAAGAAAAGGAAGGAAATTGCAGGGTAGTTGGTTTGTTTTCAAGGGGTTTTCTGCTTTGGTTCATTTTGCCAGCAACAGCTGAAAGCACTCTAACAAAAAATTAGATAAAAGTTATTGTCATGTATTTCTAGTCCTTTTAAAGCAGAAGCTATGTTCTTTATTTAATTATTTTCATTCTGCTCAACTACAGCCACCCATTGTGGCTGCCAGGGGCACAGCTTCTAGCTGGATCCCTTTTCTGCCCACGGATAATAGAATCATAGAATTTTCAGGGTTGGAAAGCACCATAATAGATGGATCATTATTTTGTTCCCACAGGAAAAAAAATAAAGGGGGGAAGTTTAAAGCCTGGTAACACCATCAGCTGAGCAGAGCAAGGCCCTGACAACTGACACCAGGCAGAGTCACGAGCTGGCTCCCTCTGAAAACCAGGTCACTTGGATTTAGGTGCCTTGTCACACACCAGCAGCCTGCTGAGTCACTGCCCAGCTCCTTGGACCTGCTGACTCATGCTGGCAAACAGCAGCTCTAGTTGGGGCACCAGTTTGCAGCCTCACCAGCAGGCAACATCTGCAGACTGAGGTGTCTGGTCAGTTAGGTTGCATCTTGAATCCCTAACATACCTTCCTGTTTGGTTTTTGTGTGGTTTTGTTGGTTTTGTTTTGTTTTGTTTTGTTTAAAATGCACAAAACAACAAAAACCACTACCCCAAAATCAAACCCAAAGAAACCTGGGTGAAGCTGGGTTTTGGCCCTTCATCTCTGGCTGATGAACAGGACTCACACTGAGCACTCTGCTTTTGTATTTTCAGTGTATTAATATTTATTTTCTTTTATGTTTTCATTTTCATACAACTACTGGAGGACTCAGTGTCCAAACTCTATTTTACCAGCATCTCCCCATTCATTTAAAAGTGCTGGGGGAGTTCAGAAGGTGCAGAGGTCCCAGTAGCCTGAAGTCTGTAACTCATTCTTAGGGGCTGTTTGTCTGGCTGTAATCTTTTTGTGTGAGCTTGGGTAACCTGTGCAATAACTCTGCTCTCTGAAACTGGTACAGGAGCAAAGAAGCATTAAGGGCCTTGAACTTTGAAGTTATTGCTCCCAGAGATGTGGCTTGAGTGGCTGGGGACCTTTTTGAGCCTTCTCACTTGTTCGTGTTAAAAAAGCAAATACCTTGCTTGCCCCTACCCCCCTTTTAACACTGTAGTTTGGGTAATCCAGTCCAGTTTTAGCCATTATCTTGGTCAGAATTCTCTATTTTAGCCATTTTGACATTCCCTCCCAGGAGGAGTGGATAAGCCATCTTAAAACATCTATATTTTTTTTCCTTTCTGTTAAGGTTTGCTTGTTAACTTATTTTGAACTGACTTGAAAATAATACATCACAAGAGGATTTCTTTTGATCCAAGAAATCACAGCTCTTTTCTGATACAAAACTGACGTCAATATTTAATTCTGGAGGGCAATAAACCCTTGCTGTAAGAGGAAGGCAGGCAATGATAGGTGTTCCATATTCAGAATACTAAATCCTGACCCTATGGAAGTCAATCAAGATTCTCCTCAGCTGGGAGGGGAGCAGGATTTAGCCCTGCATTTCTTTCTACAAACTAATAGTTCCTCTCTCCTTCATGGCCAGCAACATCAAAAACTAAATATTTATTTTTTTTTATTATTTGCAAAGTTTCAGAAGGGGAACCAAAGTTGGAAACAAAGAAAGGGGGCAAAGTCTTCTGCTGACTGGAGGCTGAGGAAGCATTTCCAGGGCTCTGGCTGCATTGCCCCTGGATGGTGAGCACAGCAGAGTTACCTGGGCACTGATGACTCTCCAGTATGTAAATCTGGAGTCTTCCTGAATCATCACATTTCATTGCAGCTAATCAGCAAACAGGAACTTTTCTCACATATGAAACAAGTTAATTAAATTGCAATGGAGTGCTGAACACCAACTACAAGTAATTTATGTATTTCTCTGTTTAGAGCCTGGATGAGATTCTTGCTGCAGGTAGTTATGATATTGCTGACTCCAAACGAGCTGAGTGCAGGGAGGACATATGCCAGCTCTCAGAAGTTCTCATGACCTTGGAAATGCAGATAGCTGACCAGATGGAGGTAAGGGTCGAGCACATCCCTTTGAGACCTCCCATCCAGTTTTCTGTTGCCACACCCCTCTCTGCAGTAGCCCATTGCACGAGGGGGTCACAGCTCTTCCAGGCAGGCTGATTCTTTCTCTGCATCTTATTTTTTTCTCTGCTCAGAGTTGATTTGGGTGAGATCAGGTCCTGGACATAGATCTGTTGCAAGATTTCTGTTTTGCAGAGCAGATCAGAGAGCAGCGTGTCCTTCACATCTATCCCAGCTGATTTCCTAGACTGTAGAGAAAGGGACTGGAGGTCATCCCATCCTTTTGTAGGGCTGCAAACAGCAGTCATTGCCTGGCATGGGGTCTGTGTTTGGGATTCGGGAGGTGTCATTCTTTGGAGCTGCTCTTTGCTAGCAATAAGATGACACACATTCCTGCTCAGCTTATTTCATCTCCTTGCAGGGTAGCTGCCTTTTTTTCTCCCCAGACTTTTCCTCAAAAACTAGGGCAGGGCTGCTAACGTGTATCTACAGTTTAGAATAAAAAAAAATAAATAAAAACCAGCATGTGGGAGCTGGGGCTGGTGCAGCAGCAGATGCAGCAGTTTACTTTTGTGACTCTGCATGCCAGAAAGCAGCAGCTCAAAATGGATTCCTCACTGCCTCAGGACTGTGCCTTTTACTGTTTTCTGAACTGGTCCTCCTGTATCTGCAGTCCCTGGTGGGGTGAGGAGGAACTTCCCTCCCTGCCTGCCCTTCTGGAGCTGCAGGATTTGGGTGGCTGGATTTGATTTGTTGTATCAAGACAGTGAAGCACAAAACTTGACAGATCCTCCATCAGCCAGTTTTGAGAGAGGTGATAGGGAGCAGCAATTTGAGTTTCTGAGGACTCAGACAAAAGCTGCAGGAAGCCCAGATTCTAGTTGTTCATCCAACAAGAGGCTCTTCATCCATCCAGGAGACTGCAGCCTGGCAGCACAGGGAATTACAGCACTCTCCCTGCTTTACTTAGGTGAGGGTAAAAAAGGATCAGGTGGCTTTTCTCCAGAACCTGGGTAAAGGCATCATGCAGTCACCTTCCCACCAATAAACTGATTCTGATTTTCTCTCCCTGAAGGAGGAAACAAAACCTTGCAGTGCTTTCCAAACACTTTAAATGCTTGAGGCAGTTCAGTCTCTGGCTGTGCTAATAACAGCAGTGAGTCTAAATTATAATCAATTGTAGATTCTTCCTCGACTCCCTGACTCCCCTTTGTGTTTATGCAAGGTCTCATTGTAATATTTCCTCTTTTTCCCTCTGTTAAGGAATTAATAAAGGAGTTTAAAGGAAACATTGCTGTCATAGTGTCAACATTCATTGAAAATGTTAAAGAGCTATATCCTTTTGACAGTATGTTCAGGCTTCCCAGTGGTGTACATGCAGCTCATTTCTGAATCCAAAAATGAGCCATCACTACAGAATATGATTTATGTTCTTTTTTTTTTTTTTTTAATCAACAGAAAAGGTCTTTTCCCAGCCTTGCAGGAATGGTAATTTAAGGTGCTCAGCTTCCTCCTGGAGACACTCTGGAGAGCACAGAAGGATCCAAGTCCTCCTGTGCTGAAAGTCCACAGGACTTATACAGGTTTTTTTTCCCCCTTGGGACTCTTCCTTCTCCACCCAGCCGTGACACAGCTCTGGGCAGATGTGGTTAGACTGTTTCTAGGTACATTCTTGCCATAGCAACTGATGAAATACCTACAATTCTTGCTGAAGTTTCTTTAAGTGGTCTTCATTTTTGTGTTGTTGATGTCTTTTAGAATGAAGCACAATGAGAATACCAAAGTGCTTCAGTGACAGGTTACACTACTTCAAATAAATCCATCTGTCAGCCTGGTGCAAATAATTGCACCATATGTAGAACTGAGCTTATATCCTGGGAGGCCTCCCTTAATTTCCTTTGCAAACTTAGGCCTGCTCTCAGCTCTGCATAATTTATTGCAGTGAGGATGAAAGCTGATGTCTGTGAGCTGGGATTAAGAGCAGAAAGTGAATATCCTGACACCACGGCAGCTTCTGGCAGCAGCCAGGCTCTTCCCTGCAGCAGCCCAGTGCACAACCACTCAGTCTCTCATTGCAGGGGGACATTTAATCTCTAAGATTGATGTGGTCATCTTTTTCCTTAACCATCTCCTGTACCATGACCCAATGCCGGGATTTGGAAAACCATTACCATGAAAAGCTGCTGGAAATGTCCATCTCTGTGCTGGAGAAATCAGCCAGGAATGAGCTCGAGGAGGATTTGCCAGATGATGTTCACAAGGTGAGGGCACCAAAAAATTCACCTCTGCTAAGGAGAGGAGGCCACAGTCTCTTCTCACAGGGTTTCCAGCAGGCTCAGTACTGCTGGAGCCATGGCTAAACCAGAGCATCACCTCCTCCTGGGAGGCCCCAGCTGCTTGGCTGAGCCACAGTGTCACTGGACATCTCCACTAGGACAGAGGAGAACTGCACTGCAGGTTTCCCTGGTTGCTGGCAGAGCTGGTGGCAGTGTCCCAGGAGAGGTGCTGAGCAAGTCTCTCTCCTGCCTCCAGCACAACTCGCGTCTCTGGCTGATTTCCAGACAGGCTCAACCCAACCAGCACATAAGCAGCATCCTTGCTGGGTTTGTTCACATTCTCCCTGCTCCCCTGGGAGCCTCTGAACATCACCCCAACTCCTTGTGCTGGGGCTCTGTTTGCCTCTGTGATTTCAGAAGCCCTTCTTGGAGCTCCCCAGCCCATGGGCTGATCTGGAGGCAGGATGTGACATTTCAAATGAGCCCTTCCACTGCACCCTTGTCCTTCTTGTGATAGTTAAGATCCCAGGAGCTTTTCAGAAAGCACAGAGATGGTTGGCAAGGCTGCTGACCTTTTTGCCTCCTTTATTCCTTCATTGAGTGGCTAAATGATACGAGTTTTGCATTAGCCGTGGTTTTGTTCTGTCTGGATTATCCCAGCCCCCCTGTTACTGCAGGTAATAGAGGGCTGACAGACACAAACCAGCCCCCCAGCCCCCCTGGGGATGCTCCCCACATTACAGTCTGTGCAGCTGGCTGCGCATCCACTCCGCCTCACTGCAATCCATTTCCAGGGAGAAGCAATCTCCATTTGTTCAACAGCTGCACTTGGCTGCAGGAGGAGAGTCATTATGCTTTAGCAAAGCCACCCTCCATTTAGAGCCACCCGGGAAGTCACTGCTTCCATTAGAAGCTGGGACTCGCCAAAAATGAAGATTTACAGCCAGTGCCACGAGTGTAAGAGTCCTTTCCAAGTGCCATTTTCCACTTGCAGCTGGGCCAGGCACACTGGAGCAGACACAGCTTTGCTCTGACACCAGCCTGCCATGTGCTGCCAGGCAGCTCTGCCCACAGCAGCCATTTGCTCCCTGCCCCAGCAGATGAGGCTGCCTCAGTTTCCCCACCCATACTAGGGGTAACACCTCTTTCCACCATAGCAAGGCCCAAATACATCCTCCTGAGGGGCAGAGCACTGGATTCATCCCACCGAGCAGGGCTTTGTCTGTCTGAAACAGAGGGATGGTTTTCTCCCTTCCTAGCACCCTGCTGCTAGTTCTGAGCTCTGCTGCTTTCACTGGGTGCCCGCCCTCCTCCCCTCATCTGGTCACGTTTCCTCCTAGCTTCTCGTGGACAAAGACACCATTGTCAACACTCTCAACATGTCCCACAGCATCCGCCTGAGGATGATTGATAAGAGAGAGAGTGACATCCTTATCAGCACCTACCGCTGGCAGGTCTCTGTCACTGAGAAGGTAAGAGACCCCCACGCCCAGGGGGATGGGGCACAGGCAGCTCTGGCCCAACCAGGGGGGACACTCAGAGGGGACTCCCAGGGACCCTGACAAGCCTGTAGATTCCAGTACCATTTAGGGACTTCTTACAAAGGTATGGGACAAGGGGAATGGTTTTAAGATGAAAGAGGAGAGATTTAGATGAGATCTTCCCTGTGAGGGTGCTGAGCCCCTGGCCCAGGTTGCTCAGAGAAGCTGTGGCTGCCCCATCCCTGGAAGCTTTGAAGGTCAGATTGGATGGGGCTTGGAGCAACCTGGGCTGGTGGGAGGTGTCCCTGCCCATGGCAGGGGGTGGCACTGGATGGTCTTTAAGCTCCATTCCCATCCCAATGGTTGTGGGATTCACTGCTTGTTTTCATCTGTCCAGGCTTCCCAAAACGAGATTGAGAGGAACCGTGAGCGTGTCAGAGAGATTGTTCAGTATGTGGACAGACTCCAGGAAGAGCTGGATAACATCGAGATCATGGACATATAGTTCTGCCTCAGGCTGGGCAGCTGCCTTAGCTGAGGGCACACAGGACAGCCCCTGGCAGCAGCAGACCTAGCAGGGACAGCTGCCTCTGTGCCTGAGCTGGCTGGGACATTTCAGGCCAAAGCCCTGCTTCTATCCCACCAAAAACTGCAAATAAAAGGTACTCACTGACTCTGGAAAAGCATCTTCAGCTCTGTCTCTTGGAGTGAAGCCTGCAGACAGAGCTCAGCCCTGGTCACAAGGGGTTATGGATCACTGTAGCTGATCATCTCTGAGAGCTTTAGTACCCTTGAGCCTCGTGGCAGGAGCCTGGGAGCCACAGGAACCTGGGAGCTCAGGACAGGAGCCTTCTCCCTCAAACCACCCCCAGGATAACAGCAGGTTTCCAGCTCAGCAAGCACAAGGCTGGTGGGGGCTCTGCCTGCCTGGGAGCTTCATCTTCTCACCGCCTCTCACCAAAGCAGCTTTCTGCAGTGTGAACACAGCAGTCCCCAGCCCACAGGAAGGGAAATCAATGGTTCCACTGGAGCTCACACACCACTGCTCACAACAGCCAAGCAAGGAGTCATTAATTCCCCTCCTTGCTCAGTGACAGCAGCTGCTGCGTGCACTTGTGAGCAGCTCCTGAAGGATGCTGCTGGAGGCAAGCAGCAAGGAGAGAGGTGGGAAGGTTAAATGAGAAGGTGGCTGTACACACACCCTGGGGAGAGACCAGGTCTCTCTGAAAGCCCTGTGGATGGTGCTTGCTTGTCATACAGATTCAGCTCCTGGTGCCCTGTGCTTTCAAAGATGGCAGGAGCCCAGATTCCACACACCTCCAGGATTGCACAGATGTCTCCCTGCTTCTCCTTGGCTGCAAGGACAGGGCACAGGGAGTGGAGAGACTCACACGGATGCAGAGGGAGTAGATCTGTTTGGTACTTAGTGTCTGTACAGCTCTGCTCCCTGTTTTGGTTTGTTTTTTGTCTGCCTGCAGCTATCCCAGCACCGGCCTGGAGCCTGGCAGCTCAGGCCCTACAACATGGTTTGGTGATGAAAACAAAGAAATACTCAGGAGCATTGGCTTTCAGCATCTCACAGGGGTGTGCCTTTAATCAAACAGAGAGACCCTGGTGTTACACACAGGCACGCTGAGGGATGAAGAACAGATGCAATGGAGTCTGTTTTCAGATTTCCATAACAAGTGTGTGTCAGGAGCTGGCAGCTATGAAGACATGTGGCATATGCCGGGTATGTCTGTGCCGTGCCCTGCTCAGGAAGCTGTTTCTTTCATGGGAGCTTCTCAGAGGAGTTATAGACACCAGCAACAGACTGGGCTGCTGTCCTGGGGATGCAGTGGAAGCTCACCTTGACCTTTCCTCCTTCTGGGCTCAAAACTGCTGGCTCTGCACTGTGGCAGGCAGCCCAGGAGAGGAGTTGCCCCACAAAGCTGCATCTCCTCGGCACAAGGCTGATCCCAGGCAGGAGGTGGTGGCAGGAGGGTGATCACCATCCGGTGGGTCACACCAGCAATTCACAGCTGGGCACCTTCCTCCTGCACCCAGCCTGGCAGCCTCAGTCCTGCAGCAGCTTGTGCTTCACTGTCGAGCTCTCTGAGCAGAGGTGAACAAACAGAGCCCCAGCAGCCACGCGAGCGCGCAGCTCGCACAGGTCGTAGTCGTGGGCCCACTCCACGTTGCCCCAGCGTTGAATCTGGGGGAGGAACAGGAGTCAGTGCAGAACTGAATTACCCACAGGGCTGCTCAGCAACTCTAAGCCTCCCTTCCCATGTTTGTAAAATGGGGGTGACCCCCCCCAGAAGATGTGCTGGTGACCATGGGGGTAAGGAGGAGCCGCAGGTGCAAGGACACGTTTCATCTGCACTGGGGGCTGAGGCAAAGCCCCTTAAGGGGAGGACAAGAAGATTCCCATCAACTATGGCCACTTTTGGGGTCAGGGAGAGCTTCATGCCAAGTCAGTTTCCAGCAAGGAAGTTATTAGCTTGGTGTCTACCAAGGCCTCCAGGCTGGGTAACCCACAGTGAGAGAAGGCAGCCACGACCTCTGCACTTCAGATTAGAGAGGGAGAAAAAGCAGCCACCTGGGTTCTGCAAAAAGAAACTGGCAGCTCCAGGAGCACTCCAGGCTGCAGTGCTCATGATGCTGCTATAGAGCAGCACACTTCAAACTCTCAGATGGGGAGTCTGGCAGAGTGGAACCTCTCCTGTGATAGCAGGCACTTCCCTTGCCTGTCATTTGTGGTGAGAGATACATTTATCATACTGAGATTATTGCTATTTGAATTATTGGGCTGTTCTGTAACATCATTTACCTGGTATTCTTCCTCCAAACGAGAGAGCAGCACAGCTTTCTCTACTGTAATGTGCCTGTCAATCAGCCCCATGGACAGAATCAGAGATTTCAGCTGGGTGATTACATATTCTATACCTGGAAGGGAATAATCCCAAACAAAAAAGATTCATGGTTGTTTTCTGCAGCATTAGAGCAGCCACTTCACATGCTCAGAAGAGAGAGCCAGGCTGTGGCACCTCCTCAGGGACAGCAAAGCCCCAACTTGCACCTGGGTGTTCATGGAGTTATTTGTGCTGGGGCAGAGCAGCACACTCAGCCCCTGAACACCAGTGGCACTAAGGGGAGAGCACCTCCCCTTAACAAGCACAGCTAAGTGACCATGAAAAACATAAACCCCAACATTTCTGATTGTCTCAGCAGGAGAAGAAAAACATTCAAGTAATTCTTCTCACTCGTGGAGAGGAACTGAGGGCTCCCCAGCCCTGCTTCCCTCACCTTGCAGGGCCCAAACATTGTAAGAGGCCAGATGGCTGCTGAAGGTCTCCTTGGTGCTGGCTGGGATGTTTGGCCCCAGGATGCTGGTTGAGGAGCCGATTTTCACGTTGTACCTGGAATGATCACCCCACCCTTTAGAAGAGCAGAGCGCTCATGGGCTGTGCAGCTCTGACAGCCACAAGCACAAGAGCTCCTGAGCAGGGCAGGGCATAAGCAGGAACATCTTTAAACTCTTACCTCTTCTCAGCCCAGGTGACAATGGGGTCCCATTCGTTCCTCTGCAGCTCTGCCAGGGCACCTGGCTCCTCCACACGATAGCTGGGACATGGCAGAGCAAAACCTCACTGGATGTTCACTCCCAGGCATTAAGCAGGCTTGATGCTGCAGCCCAGAGGGACTTTGAGGAATGAAGGGCATTTTGATACTGGTACAAATAACCTGAGTTACCTCTGCTGGCACAGGAACACCAGGCACTGAGCTGACATTGTCCCTGGCCTTTCAAAGCTGTTTTGTTTTTTTTTTTCCAAGATCTTTCCTTCTTGCTGCTCCCACCCTTGCCCAGCAAGGAGGTGTCCATAACAGAGTCCAGCAGAGGACCAGATCCCCATTCTCACTCACACCTATGTCCTCTGGGTGCACAGCCCTCCACTGGATTTGCAGACACAGGGCTGGCCTAAACTAATTCAAACTCTTGGGCCAAACCCAGGACAGACCCGAGCGCTGCCATGACTGTGTCACAGTAGACATTTCCCCTCTGTTCCCCCAACCACCCTTCCAAAAACCACACTGTGACAAGAGAACCTCTCCTGTGCTCCAGGGGGGACCCATCTCATACCAGACAGTGTCAGTCTCCAGGAATTTCACAGCTGCACGGATCAGCTGCGTTTTGTTCCGCTGGGTGGGATTGTCCAGAGCTGTGTTGCACAACGTGGTCTGTGGGACAAAGGCAATTTAAACTGCTGTTAGGACTCAGGGAGGGAGCAGTTCCCATTGGACAAGCCCAGGAAGCAGAGGAATTTGTGGCAGAGAGCTGAGGGGAACAGCTAAAGGGGATGCAAGGCCAGCACATGGCTTGTGTAGTAGGAATCTTCTTGCTGGCTTCAGAAGCCTTTGGAACAGGCACATCAAGCATCAGGGCAGAGGGTTCATGGGCTCCTCCACAGCTCCTCCATGTTCCTCCCACCCATTGCTATCCCCCATGACACTATCCAGCTCCTTCAAGACCCCCAGTGACACAGATTCCCCCCTATCTGTCACCCAGACAGTCTCTGACCACCCTCACAAGGTCCTCCTGGTGCTCGACCAAATCCTGACTTTTTGTCCCTGTTTCCACTGGGACAACCCGTTCTCTCCACATCCTGCATTTGGAGACCCGTCCTTAATCCTGACTGCTTCCAACATGCCACATTCTGCCCTGCTGAGGCCTCAGACCTGCTTGTGCTCACCAGATGCATAGTGTAGAACTTCATGGTGTCTTTCTGGGAGTCCCACTCCGTTGCCACTGCAATGGCCAAGGCCTCGCTGGGGACAGTGAAGAGCTTGCCCTGGGGTGTTTTCAGCTTTCGGTGGTCCAGGTTTATTTCAAAACCTCCTGGGGAATCAGAGTAGAAATCCTGGGGAATCAAAGAGGAGCATGCACTAAGGAACAACAGACAACCCCTCAGTGGGAGCAGATTCAGAGCTGAAGCTGACGGGAGCACTGAGCCAGGGCTACTCGAGTTTCCCAACATCATTGGAACAGATTTGATCTTGGAAGGTGTTTCCTGCCACAGTTTTGCCACACAAGGAAGGGGGGCACAGCAGGCTGGTGACAAACACCCCACTGGCAGCAGCATGGGGTGAAGATGCCCCTCCCAGAAGCAGCCCCTCCATCCTCCCCCAGCAGCCAGACTCACCTTCCCCTTGAGAGATGCTCACGTTCTGGTAAAACCGTTTCCTCTCTAAGGGCAAAAACAGAACCACCAAGAGGGCAGTTAGAGGAGGTTCAGCTCCTTCTCCTGCTTCCCATCACAGCCTGGAACAGATGGAACCCTCAGTGCTGGTGTGGTGGCCGGGATTAAAAAAATCTTGCTGTAGATAAACTACAGCTTCTGAGCACTGAACTGCTTCAGTGAGCCCCATGAAACTGCTGGAAAAGGTGTTCCTGTGCCCAGCCAACAAGTGAATGGGACCCACTTCACTTCTGCCAAGCTGTGCCCTCAGCTGCCTTCAAACCAGCCTGCACTGAGCTCCAACAGAGCCTGGCAGGGGAGGTTTCCAAACCAGAGCTGCCCCAGCACTCCTGGAGATTCACTCTGGGCTCCATCTCTCAAGATTCTCTCCCTCCAATCACGATTGACAAATTAATCCCTGAATCACCTTGGCTGACTCCATCTCCCTGCGTGTTCTGCCTCAGAGCAACAAGAACCCCAGCAGAGCAGGGTCAGAGTTAAGACAGGCACAGCAACCCCCCTGCCCACCCCCTGAGGTTCTCCCCCTCAGTGCCCCCTCAGCTCATTCTCTGCTTTGACCTGCAGCTGATGCACCCACTGGAGGAACCACAGCAGGGGCAGGACAAGGTCCTCCCCACCACGACAGCCCACGGGGGCAGGTTTGTGGCAGGTGGATGATGTTGGGGACACGTCCCCACTGAGTCATCAAAGGAGGAAAAACCTCCCGTGGCCACCTCCAGCCCACAGATCCTGCTCCAGCCCAGGAGGATGCTGCTCCACCAGCAAGGTGAGCCTGAGGGAATGGCAGGTTTCTGGTTTAGGAGCAGGCTGCTTTCCTGACAGTGCTTTTCCACACACTCCCAGCAGCCCAGAGCTGATTACACGTGTTGCTAAGGCTCAGGCTCTCTCAAGCAAGGCAGAATCTGGAAGGCATTCCCCTGATGACAGCAACTGGATTGTAAATCCTCGGGACTGGTAACTCTGACTCCTGAAAGGTGAAGCAAACAGCCCCGCTGGCAGGTCTGTTATTTTAGGCTAAAAAAACCCCAACACCATCACATTCCCACTGGGGAAATGGGAGAGGATTTGCTCAGAACGAGCTCCAGGACCCCAGAAAACACCACACTGTTCCAGAAAGATTAATGTGTGAGTAACCCAGAGGAGACCCGAGTCACGGGGGTGGCACCGAGTCCCCCCAGCTCTGCAGCCTCCCCGCAGGCAGAACGAGGCTCATTTCGTGCCCTCAACCCCCACGTTTCCAGCAAAATCTGTGGAGAGGATCCGGGGCCCAGAATGAGCTTGAACCACCCCGGGTGGATCCCATCCCTAAACCCACCAAACACCCATCTCCCCCCTTTGCTGAAAGGGGCTGGAGAGGTCTCGGCGCACCCCGCGGCCTTCTGCCGGGAGGAAGCGCGTGCACGGAGCCTTCCACCAATCGGCGACAGGCACCGCCCCTCCCGCCGCTCTCTCNCGCCTTTTCTCCTCGTTCAGTCCCCCCGCTGCCCCGGGCCTGCCCGCCCCCGTTCCCCTCAGCCCCGGTTCGCTCAGAACTGCTGCCGGCCCGGAGCTCCACCGGGGGCTGCGGCTGAGGTGGGGAGGGATCCGTTCCCTTAGCCCCGGTGAGACGGGACCAGGAGGGCAGAAGCCTCCGGGGACCCTTTTCCTCAGGCCTGGAGGGTCCCTTGGTCTGACCTGGTTGCTGCTCCCCTGGTTCCATCAAACCCAGTAAGAGCTGGGAGTTCTTGGGCTCTGGAGAGATCTCTGTTCCCCCGTGTGCTCTCCCGTTCTGAATCAGGAAAAAAGACCCTGGCCTCTTCCCCTGGGGCTCCAAGAGAGCCTCTGTCTGTGCTTGCCTCCTCTCAAACCCTCAGGATGACCTCCAGCACTCAAGCCTTTTCCTTCCCCCTTCCCCCCATTCCTCTCAGCTGTTCCCAGGGTCCTTCCCCTGCTCCCTTCGGGCTCTGGGGTGTCTGTGCCCCCTCCATGCCATGGGGCAGAGGACTGAGAGCCCAGCTCAGAGTGGGTGTTGTCCTGGGAAGTCCTGGGACAGCCTGTATTTCAGGCCTGGCTGGAAAGCAGCAGGGATCCACGTCCCAGTCCCTGACTGGCACAGCATGGACCTGAGAGCCAGGGTTCCCTGTCCCTGGGGGGGGTCAGAAGTTCCTCCAGGTAGCCTGGAATCCAGTGTGGTGGTTCAAGAAAGCAGCCAGAGAGCTGCAGTGCCCAGCTGTGCCAGGGACAGTGACTTGTGTGGCTTTCCCATTCCTCCCTGCAGCCACTGTCACCCCAAATGCTTTGGTTTTAGCTGTAGGCATTGGCAGGAGGGCTTTGGGCAGGGCTGGTGGGGTGTGTGTGGAGCCATGGACACAGGAGCAAGCCAGACATCTGAGCCCCACTTTCCTATAGAGCACCCTGCCCCTCACAGCTTTGTCCCCTCTTTGGTGACACTGGGATCCTGGGGGAGCTTGGTTGAGCAGGGAGCAAGCTCAGTGGCAAAGCTGAAGGCCTGTGCTGGCATTTTGGGGTGGTGGCAGAGCCCTGGGGTGAGTTGTGTTTGTAGCAGAGTGTCCTGTTTTAACTCGGGGTCCTTCCCTTCTCACAGCACCGGGGAGCTGTCAGGGTTTGCTGCGGTGGGGACATCCCATGGCCGATCAGCCTCACTGCACGCTGCCTTCTGGCGGGGGCTGTGGCTTTTTGTGCTAAAAACGCTGCTGGGGTGTGCCTGGCAGCTGGGGAGAGCTGGCTGCCTCTGGAACTGTGCTCTGCTTTGATCCCGAGTGGGGAAGATCCATCTTCTCCTGCCCGATGTTTGCACTTCCCCAGAGAATTCCCGTTGGAAACTGAGCTGGAGGTGTCGGGGATGGGAGGGAAGCTTGGAAAATCCCCTGGGTTTAAAGGTGCTTGGAAGAGGCACAGCTCCTGCCTGCTTCCTGCAGAGAAGCAGCAGCAAGGTGCAGTCCTGTAACTCAGGAGGAGGGTGATGTAAAAGCAGTAGGTCGGGGAGAAGAGCCTCTCCCAAAACACAGGAGATACCATCTGCCTTCTGAGCAGGTTTTGGTGTGCTGGGGACTAGGCAGGGAGTGCAGGAAATGTGCTGAGAGGTCTGGGTCAGTTAAATAAGCAGACAGTGAAGCTCAGGGCCACGTTTTCTTCCTCTAGCCTGAATAATCTGCATTAAGTAGGTGCTTTTTACTCTGATTGCACCTGAACTCCATTTTGCTGGCAGCAGTTGGCTGAGAAACGTGGGGGCTGGGGGTGTGGGTGATCTCACTTGGAGAAGACTGAGTCTGCTTCCTTCTGGGTGGAGAGAGGGGGTTTGCTTCCCTTTTGAGACCTCTGGACAGGGAGTGATGGAGCTGGGAGCAGGTGGGGAGTTGTCAGGGCTGGCATGTGGGGTTGTCAGCACCTGGAAATGAGCTTTCCAAGCTGTTCCCAGGTGTGGGGAGTTGCTGCCAGTGAGTGTTGGGCAGAGAGCTGGACTGTCTGTACCAGTTGAAGCTGAAATTTGTTCTTGGAGGGGTTAGAAACTGCTTTGGATCAATTGGCATTTGCTTATGGTTGGGCTTTGCACTCTTTTCTAGCATGTGGATATGGAGAACTCCTATCTCTGTGGATACTTGAAGATTAAAGGCCTTACAGAGGTGAGTGTCAACTGCTGGACAAGAAGAGATGCTGTGTGAGGGCTTTGCTGTCTGCTGGGGAGGTGGGAAAAGCTGCCACCAGGAAGAGGAAGGGGGAGGGATTGTGCGTGGCCACAAAGCAGTTGAACAGCTTCAGTCTGGTGCTCCTGGCTTGTCAAGCAAATCCAGAGAGTCCCTGTGGGAATCCTGAGTGAGGGAAGTGTATCCAGCACCCCTTGAGGTCTGAGCAGCACTGAGTCTGTGCTGCAGTCAGCTTTAGGCACTCCACCAGTTAAACCAGGACAGATCTTGACACTCTCCCTTCCCCATCCACCCTCTGAGAGGTCAGAGCTCATGGTGTTGGGCTGGGAACTGTCTCCCAGAGGTGATGCTGCTCTCAGCCATGGTGCTGTGTGTCTGGCCTTACACAGGAGCACTCACCCTGGCTGAGCCTGCTGTTCCCTGCCTCCTTTCTCCTAATTTGGTGCCACAGCAAAGCTGCAGAAGAGCATCTCTTCCAGGGTGGCTCAATCCAGCCCTGGGGTTTTGTGGCAACCACCAGGAGCAGTGCTGGCTCTGACCATCCAGCTGGGAGCTGCCCCCCACCTCTGACACAGCTCCTTCTGCTTTCACCGAGTGAATGGGGAGGCTGGAATGAGAGGGTGGAGGCTGTGCATGTGTGGAATCAGCCTTCAGGAGGTGTGAGGCAGGAGAAGTCATTGTGCTGCTTGGAGGAGCACCAGCCTTGCATGGCCCCGGGGCTCCTGCTGTGCAAGACTCTGCTTTTTGCTGAGCACACCTGCACCTCTGTCTGTGTCTGAGTTCCTGTCTCTGGGTGACAAACCTTCTGACCTCTCCCTCCTCTCTCCTAGGAGTACCCAACCCTCACCACTTTCTTTGAAGGGGAAATAATCAGTAAAAAGCACCCTTTCTTAACACGCAAGTGGGATGCTGACGAAGACGTGGATCGTAAACACTGGGTAAATAAATCCTGGGGTGGATGTGTGTCTCAGCAGCTGATTTAGAGGTGAGCTGCAGTGGGGATGCCCACGCAGGAGCTGTGGGAAGGGCCCTGGCAAGCTCTCCATTCCTGGTATCTCCCTCCTTCCCACACTGGGTTCTTTTGGCTGTGATCCAGGGGAAGGGAGGGAGAGTGTCTTGCTTGCCACTCACTAGCCCTGTGGTTGGAAGTGGAGCAGGAGCAATCCCCATCTCTCAGCCTGCCCAGGAGAACACACTCCTTGGTCTGCAGGCTTGTTACAGAGTGATGCAGGGCAGTGGGTACCTGTGTCACAGCCCCCTCAGTGCCCTGCTCAGGCTGGGGTGTGTCTGCTGCCATGCCAGCTGATCTCCTCCCCACCTCGACCTTTGCTATTTTGTGCCAGGCTTGGATGTTTATTGTGCTTCTGTCAAAATATCTCCCTCTGGAAGGAAAGGAACTTCTTCAGCCTGGCTGGAAAGGTGCTGGGTGTCTGGAAATGCCCTGTGCCAGTCCTGGGCTGTGTGTTTAGCACAGCTCCAGGAGAAGAGCAGCTTCTTTGGCCAAGAGGTCCTGTTCTGCAGCAGTTTTTCCCTCCTGAACCAGCTTGTATGACTGAGCTGTACTCCTAGAATAAGCATCCTCTTTTTTGTCTTGTTTTAGGGAAAGTTCCAGGCTTTTTACCAGTATGCAAAAACATTTAACTCTGATGACTTTGATTATGAGGATCTGAAAAATGGGGAGATGCTATGTCTGCTCCACATGTCTGCTCACAAATAAATGACAGAGGCTTGTGGTGCCTGAAAGCTTTTTCTGGTTTAACAAAAGAACTGACTCTGCCAACCTCCTAGCCCAGCATGCTTGCACATTGCAGTGTGACTTCTGTCTAGCCAGCTAATTGCATCCTTAAGGGCTGCAGCCACGGCTGAAAACACAACAGGAAAATCTTGTTTGGTGTTGCTCTAGAGGATGAGAGAGTTGGTGTGTCCAGTCTCTGTGTGTTTGAACCTCTCTGCTCTTCAGCTGAATCAATTCATTCCTCTTCACATGAACCTTGGGCAGCTGCAGGGAGGAGAAATGATGGGATCCCAGACTGGTTTGGTTTGGAAGGGACCTTAAAGATCATCCAGTTCCAACCTCCTGCCATGGGCAGGGGCACCTCCCACTAGATCAGGTTGCCCCAAACTCATCTGGCCTTGAACACTTTCAGGGGTGGGGCAGCTGGAGCTTGTATGGGCAGCCACAAGGGTCTCACCACCCTCACAGCAAAGAATTTCTTCCTCATGTCTCATCCAAACCTCCCCTCTTTGAGCTTGAAACCTCTCCCCCATATCCTATCACTACCTACCCTTGGTAAAAACTCCCTCTCCAGCTTTTCCTAAGCCCCCTCTAGATGTTGCAGGGCTGCAATGAGGTCTCCCTGGAGCCTTCTCTGCATCAACCAAGCAGCTCAGAATCCTGATTTTGCAGTTGGTTTGCTGAGGCTGAAGCAAAACTGATCCCGTGCACACGTTAAAACCATCTCTGTTCTCAGCTGTCTGCCCCCCTGTGAGATGCCCACAGTGGCAGGTGGTGAAAGAACAGGCTGGGCTCTGGGCTGCTGCAGGTGCAGGGAATGCTGAGCCAGGAATGCCTTCTTGTTCCTGGGTGCCAATATTCAGTTTGAGAGGGCAAACTGGGGAGGGGGAGGGTTAGTATTTGACTGAAATTTTAAAATATGGTCTGTGTTTTGTGTGCAGGAACAGTTCCTAGTCCCAGATCACACCATCAAAGACATCAGTGGTGCTTCCTTTGCTGGTTTCTATTACATCTGCTTCCAGAAGTCAGCAGCATCTATAGAGGGCTATTACTACCATAGGAGTTCAGAATGGTAAGGAAGCAAACAGTGACTCCTCTTCTGCTTCTCTGCAGCCTTGGGAGTGTCTGGGTGGTGCTTCTCTGGGCTGGGAAGAAGATTCAGTCTGGTGGTTGGAGCTTGGGGCAGAAGAGAGGGTGTGTGTGCCCTGCTCAGCCAGAGCAGGCTCATGTGGTGCAAAGTGCTGCTTTTTTTCACATGGCCAGGGATAACCAGGCTGGAGATGTGGTGCAGGGGAGTGGCAAGGTCTGGAGATCAGCTGTGAGCCAGTGAAGCAATGGTCTGGTGGGAGGGGAGGCAGACACTGGCTGTGGGTCACTAAAAGTCCCTCCAGAAGCCTGGTCCTGGTCCTGGTCCAACCCCAACTCTTGTAGGGTCTGTGTGCTCCTGCCATCCCGTGGGGACAGGCTGAGTGTGTGGGGTTGTGCTTGGTTCAGGGAACCAAGCTTTGAGCTTCCACCACATCTTGGCCCTTCAGAAGATGTCAGAGGAGCCTTCAAGAAGGAGCTCAGTGCTTCCTCACATATTGCAGCTTGGCTCTTGCTCCCCTCAGGCAGGAATCTTGTTAGTCCAGTGCTCCAGAGCCCCACAGTCCTTGGGGTGTTGGTGTAAGA
Organism: Florisuga fusca; assembly: GCA_038090715.1. NCBI lineage: Eukaryota > Metazoa > Chordata > Aves > Apodiformes > Trochilidae > Florisuga > Florisuga fusca. Next base: position 2,419,306 of record JAAWXA010000035.1, on the reverse strand, counting down.
CATGGGTAAGAGTCAAAGTGGGCTGGTTGTTTTCTTGTTAAAGCCATGTGACAAGTGGCTGTGGAGAGCTCTCTTCCTTCTGACAGCCTGGGGTACCTGTCACACAGAGCTGGTGGATCCCAAGGGTGGCTGGAAGCTCTCAGGGGAGGGCAAGGTCCCTGGGAGGGACCAGGCAGATGCCCTCAAGCTCAGCTTTGAGAGACCCGAGTCTAGTTTGCAGCTGTAGCAAACAGTTTGAACATGAAAGTTGTTGAACTTCAGAAGGTGTCTAAAAACCAGAGTCAGCCCACTCAGACTCTGCTGGGTGGCTGGAAGGCAGAGGAATGGGAATGAGGAATGACACTGAGTGGTGACAGAGTTTTGGGACCATCCCATGCGTGTTGGGTGCCTGGACACCTCGGAGAGGACTCGGGAGACCCTGAGGGGCAAAGAGAGGAGGTGACCAGCAGGGTGTCTCCTCTGTGACCTGCAAAGTGTCTCCTCTGTGACCTGGAGCCCTGAGTGCTCGGGGCATTCTGTGTAACCCTCTCTCTTGTCTTCCCCCTCTCTCCCAGGTATCAGTCATTGAATTTAACTCACGTTCCTGAGCACAGTGCTCCTATCTACGAATTCCGATGACAGCTGCCCACAACTGGTACTGTCCAGAACCAAACAGGGCAGGAGAGCATGGCCTGCCAGGAGAACTGTGTCCCTGTGGGAGCACGGGAATGCACGCTTCTCTCCTGCCCCTCGGACTCGTCAGAAGAGAGCCTGAATGTTAACCCACCCAGCACGAGGAGTGTGGCTGCTGGAGCCTGACTCTCCCTCCTGTCGAGTGGCGATTTGATCTTTACTCTGGTTTTAAGCTACCTTTAAATGCACTTTCTTATTGCACAGCTAGTTTCTCTATCACTGAAGTTCCTCCTGGCTCTCCTCTGGAAGCTCTTTCTCAGTAGCTGGAGTCAGTGGTCTGAGTAATAAGAAAATAGAAGCTCGGTGCTGATATTTTCCTTGTTACAGCCTGATGTGGGTTGAAATCGCCAGGATTCAGGTTTTATTGCCCTGATTGTCAGCTCTGATGCTCCCTGGAGCCAGGTCCTGTGTGTGAGGCTCTGCTTGGCAGAGAGCTGTTGGGGGAGTGTTGGCTGAGACAGAGAAGGCTTGAAATGAGTCTTTTTTGCTTTGTGTTGGCTAACGAGGTTAGCCAGAGCTGCAGATCTTGCAGGAACACCAGCCCTTTGGAGCTGGGAGCTGTTCCAAAGTGTCTGGATACGCCACTGGGAATTAATTTGATGTGTATGGACTTCCAGGCTCTCAGTAAAGTGGATCTGAACTCTGCTTATATAGGTGTATATTTGCTCTTTACTTAAGTTAAGGGTAAAAACAAACAAGCAAAAAACGAAAACAAAAAAAACAGAAAAGAAAAAAAAGAAAAAAAAAAACAAGAAAGAAAAAAAAGACTTTTATTGAACAAAAAAAACCCCAACATATTTTTATGGTTCCTTTTCCCAAGGACCCTAGAGCAGATGCACAAGTACTTGAGTACCTGTGACCGTTTTCACATTGAAAACCGGGAAGTCCCCGCGTTAGTTTTTTATATCCCTGTCTGTAACCAGCTTTGGGCAAGTCATCTGGAGTGCAAGTGCTGAGCAGGAGATGTTCAGCATTTGTACTCGCTCTTCATGCTTCACCAACACCACTGCTTGGTACCTTTTTGCAAGGAAAAAACAAAAAAAAAAAGAGAAAAAACCCAAACAAACAGCACCTGCTTCCCCCCCGGCTCTGAGGTGTTCCCACTGGTGGAACTTAAAGCTCGTGTGCCAAAGCGTGTGTGTGGGTTTGTTTTGTTTTTTTTTTAAAAAGTTGGCCTCAGTTTTGTATTTAATGTGAGAGTCCCACCCCGCGGGGCTTGTGTCAGAGTTTTGTTTGCCTTTTTCTGGGTGTTGAGGTTTGGTGCTTGGGAGAGGGAAGCGAAGCCTCCCCGTGCCCGGTGCTGAGGGGGGGTTTGGCTTTTCTTCTTTTTTAACTAACTTTCTTCTTTTTGGCAGCGTGGCTGTCTGGTTTCTTGCAGTTAGTTTAAGCCTTAATGAGCAAGCATCCAGGTCTTGGTGAATCTTTCTGATCTTCTGAGGTGGGATCTGGCACGATGGGGGAAGCGGCTGCGCTGGTCTCAGGAGGTGACGTTGGGAAGCACCCGCCTCGAGCAGGCTCTTCACCCCAGGGAAATCCTTTTCCCTGGCACAAACAGAGACCTGCTTAGGGGAGAGAGAGAGAGGGGGGACCCTTGGGGAGCCCCCCCTGGTGATGGAGGAAGCACGTGCTGTTGTCTTGGTGGCTGCAGATGGGTTTGTGGAGTAGCGGGAAGGTGAGCGGGAGAGCGATTGGAGGGAGAGGTGGCTGCCAGCAGAGCAGTGGGGAAGTGGGTTCCCCTTTCATCCTGCTCCTCTGGGAGACTCCCCCAAAGCTGTGTGGGTGCTGAGGACCTGAGCTCTGCTGGCTGCAGCCCTCCAGAGCTGTCTGTGTGCCATGCTGGTGCCCGTGTGGCTCTCCCTGCCCTCCCCAGGGCCCACACTCAGGTTTCTGATGTGGTGCAGACACTGGGTTAGGAGGGCTCTGGGGTTGTTTGATTTGTAAAACTATTCTGATGTGGTGCAGACGCTGGGTTAGGAGGGCTCTGGGGTTGTTTGATTTGTATAACTACCCCAATACTGCTCTGGAAGTTTTTCTTTGAGGCTTGATGAAGTTGTGAGAAGGTTGGGGAAGGAGCATCCTGCTCTCTGCCCATCTCCCTCCCATCGTCCTGGTGTTCAGTTGAGGCTGAAATCTGAATTTGCCAGAGTGATGCTGGTGCAGGGTGGTGGGTCTGGAGCAGGTCCTGGTGCTGGGAGGTTCGCAGGGCCCATCAGTCTTCGGAACTTCCTTCCTCTAAACCTTTCCTTTTGGTTTTCTTGGACTGAGGGGAGATGTTCTGTGTGTCAGGGGGTGGTGAGAGGGGCTGGGGAGGTGTCACCGTCTGAATTAAAGATGAAATGTATTTAAGGGCTCTGTGTCCGTGTCTGTCTGTCGACTAAAGCATTTCTCAGTGCTGAAGGGAGAGATGGGATTCATCTCCTCCCTCCAAAGTTTCTCGAGGAATCCACCAAGCTGCTGATTGCCTTAAAACACACGATCTGGCCTTAATTAAAAAAGCTGGATTGCCTTCATTAGGGGCCAGGCCTAGGGGGGGGCTCCCTCTGACCCCCACCTGCCTCCTTAGCCCTTTCCGTGTAAGCAGCTCCCGTTATTCCCCTGTTTATCCTCATTTCCCGGCCAGCCGGGGGATCCCCTCCTCTTAGTGCCCCTGCCGGACGGAACCCGGAACGCGGAGTTTGGGAAGCGGCCGGAGCGGCGCGGCGGGTGCGCAGCCCGGACGCTTGAAGGGGGTTGGACGGACGGACGGAGGGGACCGGCGGCACTTCCGGCGGGCGGCGTGCGGGNGGGTTCGGGTGGCTGGGGGAAAGGGTGGTGGTGGGGGCTGAGGGGTGGTTTGTGAGGCTGGGGATACCCCGGGTCTCCTCGGAGCCCAAGTGCTGCTGGGTCAGAACCTCCCAGCTGGGAGATCCCGGTGCTGCTGGGTCAGAACCTCCCGGCTGGGAGATCCCAGCGCTGGGGCTTTAATGCCAGAGGTTGGAGAGGCCTCGGGGAGCTGAGCTCCTCTGGGGTTCTGCCAGAGTGGGTCCCAGCACCTGGCTGCTCCTTCTGGCACCTGTGGGACATAATGGAAAAGAAAAGGAATCAATCCCACCCCCTGCTGGGCTTCCTGCCCTTCCCTGTCCCAAGGGGAGTGTCTACAGGAACAATGAGGTTTTGTTTGGGGTTTTTTTCTTGTCAGTAAAACTTGACCAAGAGCAGGGAAAAAAACCTCCTGCATTTTTGCAGTGCTGAAGGGGATGGGGTGTGAGGAGGGGCCTTTGCTCAGGAGTGGCTTCTTCACCCTGCAGCCCCTCCTGCAACTCTTCCATTCCTGCCCCTGCTCCCCCTCTGGCTCTTTATTTCCCTGGAATCTCACTTGCTCTGCAGGTTCCCTGGAGGTTTCCTCCATCCCAGCAGTTGGTATTTCCCAGAGCAGCTGGGGGGGGGCAGTGGTTGAGGTGCTGAGTGAGGGGGATCTGTGGCATTGCTTTTTGGGAAGGTTTTTACTTTCCAGAAGTGCTTTTTTTCCACGAGCCCTCCTTCCCTTGCTGTCATTCCAGCCACTGAGTACCACCTGGGCCTGCTGAAGGCAAAGCTTGCAAAATACAGAGCTCAGCTTCTGGAACCTTCCAAATCTTCAGCTGCTAAAGGAGAAGGCTTTGATGTGATGAAATCTGGAGATGCCCGGGTGGCCCTGATTGGTTTTCCTTCTGTGGGGAAGGTCAGTGAGGGCTTCACTTCACCAGGGGACACGTCTGCTTCCAGCTGGGAAAACAGAATCCATCTTCTCTTTGTCTTTCTCCTTCTTGCCTCGGGTTAAGGAGGTTCCTGAGGGCTGAGCTGGGGACACCCCTCCTGCCCCTGGTGGTGCCCCAGGAGGAGGGGCCTGGCCCTGGGTCCTGCTGAGGGAAGCTGGGGGTGGTTGGGTCACACAATCATTTTGAGTGGAAAAGCTCTTCAAGATCTTCAACCTCAGTTGTTCCCCCAGCACTGCCAAGGCCACTGCTGCCCCCTGACCCTCATCTCCAGGGATGGGGACTCCACCCCTGCCCTGAGCAGGCTGGGCCAGGGCCTGACAGCCCTTTGGGGGGAAGAAATCATTCTTATATCCAATCTCAACTTCCCCTGGAGCAACTGGAGGTGATTTGACCTTTGGTTGGATAAAATGCTTCTTGTCTTGTGTCTGGTTGAGTCCTGGTGCCCAGAACAGCCACAACATCACCCCTAAAAGCTGAGGGGTGCTTCCATGCCTGCTGTTCTGCTGAACACTTACCAGTGCCTCCATGTCAGTCCCATTCCCCTGCTGATGCTGATTTCTTGCATTTCAGTCCACATTTCTGAGTCTAATGACCTCAACTGCCAGTGAAGCTGCATCTTATGAATTCACCACCCTGACCTGTATCCCAGGAGTCATAGAGGTGAGCAGGGTTCTCCTCCTCCCTGCATGGGAATGGTAAGAAACCCAAACCTGTAAATGTGTCTGTTCACACCAGTCACACGTGTGCTGCCCCAGAGAAGCTCATGGAACAGAATCCCAGACTGGGTTGGGTTGGGAGGGACCTTAAACATCACCCAGTTCCAACCCCCTGCATGGGCAGGGACACCTCCCACCAGCCCAGGTTGTTCCAGGCTCCATCCAACCTGGTCTTGAACACTTCTAGGAGGGAACAGCTACAGCTTCCTTGGGCAACCCCTTCCTGTGTCTCACCACCCTCAAATTCAAGAATTTCTTCCTAATGTTCAACCCAAATCACCCCTCTTCACGTTTTAAACCATTGCCCTTTGTCCTCTCACTACACACCAGTGTGAAAACCCCTCCCCCAGCTTTCCTGCAGGCCCCTGTAAGATATTTGCAGGTTTCTATAAGCTGTGATACCCAGAGGTGTCTGCTGGCTTCTGCTTTCATCTTCAGGAGGTCTGGAGTGTTTGTCAGATACCTGCAGTGCTGGTTTAACCCTTCCCCAGGCTGCATTAACTCCTCCTGCCCAAGGAGGGGTTCACAGGCTGCTATTCCACTGGCAAGAGTAATTCCACAATTATCAGCTGGATTTTTTTATACCCCTTGACCAGAGGGCTGGAAACCTTGGCAGATTTGTTTTTAATGAAGCTTTAGAAGAGGCAATCTGTACTGGGATCAGTTTGGAAAGAAAACTCAGCTCCTGCCCCCAGAAATTTTATTTCCTGGTGGCTGAAGCATCCATCAGTAAAGCCAAATGATAAAGGGAGTCAAACTGAAAAGTGTCCAAGAGCAATTGGCAACATTCTGGTCAGAATCAAGAGCAGAGTTAAATAATGAAAGTGACTGGATTGGCCTTAAAAAGAACACAAATACTGTAGCACATCCAGACACATCCCCAGCTGCAGACAGGTGCTAAAGGTGCAGCTGAAGACGTGGCTGCAACAGGAGCTTGGAGGGAAATGCCCTTGAGAATCTGGGTGAAAATCTCCTGTTTTTTCATGGTAATGTTGAGATTCCTCTTGATCAGAGGTGGTGGCACTTGCTTGTTGCAATCCTCTCTCATCTGACCAAGAAAGTCAGTGGGTTTTATTTTCCTTCCTTTTTTCTCCAGCTCAGGGTAACACTGCCCTTGTGCTGGGTTGTTTCCCTGGGGCTGGGTCAAACCCCCATCCCTGGGTGCTCTGGGGAGGTGAAGGGCTGATGTGTGGTGGTGAACACTTCCCAGGAGGCTCCTCAGAGCCATCAGCTTTGTGCAGAGCTCTCCTACTCTCTCAGGGTCATACATTTCCCCCTCTCTGCAGGCTTTGGCCTCCAGCACGTGTGGCAGGGGGGCTTTGGAGGCAGCTCAGCTGCTCTGCATGAAGCCCTCAGCTTTCCTCTCCTTCTCTTTCCTTTTCAGTACAAAGGAGCCAATATCCAGCTGCTGGATCTGCCAGGAATCATTGAAGGAGCAGCACAAGGTTGGCTGAGCTCTGTGTTCATGTCAAGTAGGGATTTGCCCTCAGTAGTGCCTCAGTGCATCAGATGTTAGCAGGTTTCCTGGGACAGTAGTTCCCACGTTGGCTTTCCAAATTTTGGAGCCTTTGATGTTACGTGAGGCACGATCCTCATCCCTGAGCCCACGGGGGGCTCTATATGTGGCAGAAAGAGGCTTTTCTGGAGGTGGGAGCCAAAGCCAGCCAGTCACTTCTCACCTTCCTGTGTGAGTGTGATCTTGCTCATCTGTTTTCTGGTACAGAGGAAATCTAAAGAAAGATTCTGGGGAGGCGGAGGGGGGAGTTGCAGCCAAACAGAAACCTCTCCTGACTGATTCCCTGAGATCCTCCGAGTCCTCCCATGACTCCTGGTTCTGGGAGGACGTATTGGCTGTTCCTCTCTGTTTTGTCTGGTCGTGTCACAAGATGCCTTAAGCAACTTTGGAAAATCTCCTAATGATCTTTTTTTTTTTTTTTAATGGAGTATCATGGCCTGATTAATAAGGTCTCTCTCCCTTTTACAGCAGAAGGTGTAGGTGTCCCTTCTGCCCAGTGCTCCTGGGCGTCTTGTCTGTGCTGCCTGGAGCTGCACATGTCTGTCCTGCTGGCAAGATGTCACTTCCACCTGTACAGGGCCCCCCAGCAGCTGCCTGCAGCCCTGCAGGGTCTTTTTCCTTGTTTCCAAGCAAGGTGTGAGAACATCTCCTCTCCCCTCAGGGAAGGGCAGAGGTCGGCAGGTGATAGCTGTGGCCAGGACAGCAGATGTTGTTATTATGATGCTGGATGCCACCAAGGGTGAAGTACAGAGGTGGGTGTGAGCTTCTGGGGCTGAGCTGGGGGGTTGGTGAGCTGGGTTTGGGTTTGGGGGTTCCTGTCTGCCCAGAAAAAGTCAGCTCTCCATGTGTCCTCTGCACGGTGGGGGACTGGGACTTGAGCTCTTGAGCACGGGGTGGAGGTTGTTGCTCTGTTAGAAACGTGCCATGACCACGAGCAGCACGTCCTGAGCTCTCTGCAGATCCCAGCTGGGGCTTCCCAGCTGAAGGAAGGATCATTCCCAAAGGATTGGTTGTTTGGAGACAAACACCAGCCTCGATTTCTACCTCAGGCTCTGTCCTGTGTTAGCTGTGGTGTTGAGGTTGCAGTGAAAGCTGTGTCTGAACAACAAGGCTGTGTCTAAAACAGTCAGAAAAGAAGGTGTGGGTGTCCCCAGGCCGTGCCCAGGCTCACAGGTGCTGACAGGGATTTGTCCCTGCAGGGCCCTGCTGGAGAAGGAACTGGAATCAGTCGGGATCCGGCTGAACAAAAGCAAACCAAATATCTACTTCAAGGTGAGGTTTCCTGGGCTGCTGCAAGCACACCTCGTGCCTGGCAGCCTGCCCAAAGCCCAGGTTGCTGTGTGCTGCCCCTGGCATTGGGCAGACTGAAGAAGGGGGGGTTGTGGATTGGGCAGACTGTTATTTAAGCTGCTTTATTGCCCCCACCCCCTGCTGCTTGCAGCCGAAGAAGGGTGGAGGCATTTCCTTCAACTCCACTGTCACGTTGACTCAGTGCTCTGAGAAGCTGGTGCAGCTCATCCTCCACGAGTACAGTATCCTTTCCTACTGCAGGAAACCTCTTGGCTGTCAACAGCTCATGAGTCAAATGGTACCTACTGCAGAGGACAGCTGTGCCATGTGTTTGGTGCTTGCTGGGCTGAGAACAGGCTCTGACAAGCCACCTCAGCCTGCTGGCTGACAGCCATGTGTTGGGATTTGGGCCTTGACAATGTTCCCCTCAGAAATCTTCAATGCTGAAGTCCTGTTCAGAGAGGATTGTTCCCCTGATGAGTTTATTGACGTGATTGTAGGCAACAGGGTCTACATGCCATGCCTCTACGTGAGTATCTTGGACACAGCCCAGCATCTCCCTTGCTGAAGGTTCTTCCTAAAGCAGCAAAGATCTGGGGTTTAGGAGGTGGGAAGCTCAGCTCCACAGGGAGCCTCTGAGACTCTGGACATGTGCACTATGCCCTGTGTGTGCTCCCTGTGCCCTCTTGTGGCTGGCTGCTGTGGAACATCTCTCTTCAGGGTGAGTTGCAGCATGTTCTTCAGAACTTTAAGAAGATCAAACTTAGATTTAGGTTTCAAATTTCAACAGTTTTAATTTGCTTGAGAGCCTTGGCCTGCCCTCTGCCTGACAGGAGCTGTGCTTCTGTCTCAGATGCTGGAGCTGTCTGGTTATACCAACGTGTAGGTGTCAACCTCCCTGCAGTGTTGTGGAATTGGTTCCCTAAAGGATGTGTTGTTGTGCCTTTAACTTAGGTTTATAACAAGATTGACCAGATATCCATGGAAGAAGTGGATCGCCTTGCTCGGAGACCCCACAGTGTTGTCATCAGGTAGGAGCCTGTCACACTGCCCAGTGTCCTGGGCTGGATGGTGTGGAGGTTCATTTCACACCCCTTTCTTCAGCTTCTCCCAAGAAGGAGCTTCTTCCAGGGCTGCCTAGAGCTGCAGGGGTGAGAGGCAGAGCTGCTCTGACATGTTTTCCAAACCTCCTTGCTCTGGAGGCTTCTCCAGGCTCTCTGCAGGCCAGAAGGAGCCACCTGAGCTTGTTTCCTTAGATGTGCTGATATCTCTGTCTGGGGCTTTGCTGCTTCAGAGCTTCTTGCCCTGTTTATTTCACCCTTTCTGTTTCCTTCACTGCCTCATTAAAGATTTTTCCCCTTGTTCCCCAGCACTTCAATAAGACATTTCACCTTGTTCTTCTGGATCTCTTAAATCACAGCAGCACTAAACATTTAGGTGTTCCTGGTGTTTTGCAGCTGTGGCATGAAGCTGAACCTGGACTACTTGCTGGAGAAGCTCTGGGAATACCTGGCCCTTACCTGCATCTACACCAAGAAACGAGGACGTGAGTGACCATGGGCTGAGCCAGGAGGTCTGGAGGGCACAAAGGGGAGGCTGCTCCTCAAAGGCAGACAGAGTGCCAGAGAGGCTTGGCTGTCAGTGATCTCCTGGGTTTTGGGAATGCTGCAGTTCTGCTCTCCTTAACCAGCTTTTGGCTCTTGAGAACTGCTTTCTGTTCCATCTGATCCACTCCTGGGTGTATCCTGCCTGTTCTTTCTGCCTTGTAAGAGCTGAATTGTCTTTCCTAAGACTTTGCATGATGATAGAAGGAAAGTTGGCTACTGTGCAGCTTTCTTCCTTGTTTTGCACACTCTGTGATGAGCTGTTCAGCCCATTGCCACCCAGAAGAGGTCTCCAGTTCCTGCTGTGAGAGGTTTGGTGATTCCTGTGCCAGGCTCCTGTGGGTGAGGAGTGCCTTTGATCCTTCTTTTGCTTTTCAATTCACTGGCAGCTCCTCCCAGAGATGAAGGCACAGCTTTGACTTTTTCCTGTGTGGTTTGAACAGCTGAGACCCTGAACCTGGGTGGTTAGGAGGAGATGAGGGAACTTTCTGTGAGCTTGTTAGGCTTTGAAACCCCAAGTATTTTACAAAAAACTGCAGAGTGGTTTGGTTTTACTTGAGCAGGTGTGTTTTGACGTGGGTGGTTTTGTTTGTCTGAAATATTTGGAATGGAGCTGGAGCAGGGGAGTTGTGAGGAAGCTGTTGGATATGTGACAGGGGTCAGCATCCTTGTGGGTACTGGTGTGTCTACAGAACTAGTTTGATGCTTTCACATACCTGGATTCTTGTATTGTCCAGGAGCTGAGAAGTGTAATGGGATGAGGAACTGGGGAATAGGAAGTACAAGGCAATGTGGGAATGTTAGAACACACCTGATGGAAATCCAATGCCTTTTGGTTTTTTATCCCCTTTTTTATTTCTTCACAGAGAGACCAGACTTCACAGATGCCATTATTCTACGGAAAGGGGCCTCTGTGGAACATGTGGTAATTTCTCTGCATCTTTTACATTTCCTTATGTGTAGGAGGCAGGTTCTTCTTGGAGGCTGCTTTGATTTCTACCTTGTAAAGCTTGGCATATGTCAGTGTTTAGTTGGGCTTCTCCTTTTGTTGCCTTTACTGCTTCTATCTGCCTCAGGTTCCTCTCCTCACTGCTATGAAAGGTTAAAAAAAAAGTCCTTAAAGCAGCCCAGTGAGTTGTGTCACTGAGCTGCCTCATTGCTGTCTGTCTGTCTGTCTGTCTGTCTTGCAGTGCCACCGAATTCACAGGTCATTAGCCAGCCAGTTCAAGTATGCCTTGGTGTGGGTAAGTGTTTAACAGCAAAGGAAATCCCCATCTTCTGGTGTCTCTGGTGTTTTCCTAACCCTTCTCCCCTTTTTGCTTCTAAGGGTACAAGCACAAAGTACAGCCCTCAGAGAGTGGGCTTGACCCATATGATGGAGCATGAAGATGTCATTCAGATCGTGAAGAAGTAACCCTCTGCTGGGACCTGGTCTTGTCTTTAATCACTAGGACTGGAACTGACCACATAAATGCAAAACAACAAAACAAAACAAAAAAAAGAAAAAAGGAGGGGAAAAGAAAAAAAAAAAAAAAAAAAGAAAAAAGAAAAAGGGAGACATGTTCCACAGCCAGGAAAGCTTCCGTGAAGCTCCTTCTCTTGGAGAAAGGCAGAAAATGTGCTTGCAGGTGGGGATGGGGAAAAGATGGGTTTCCATCTTGCAGCACTTCAGGTTGAGTAATATTTCTTAAAAATTGAAAAAGGAGCCAGTTGTCCTAGGACACAGTTCCCACAGCCAGCAGCATCCTGCCCCTAGTAGAGTTTGCCCATAGATCCATGGCATAACCTGCTGGTGGCTTGCTCCACTCGAAGTTTATGGGTTGATGTGAACAGATTTGGCCCTGTGCTTTGGGAGGGGGAAGCCAGGGCTGATAGAACATTGCTGATGCTTTGCTGCTTATCCATTCACTTCATTTAAGCATTGATTTGAAACAGAAACAAAGTTCTCCCTTCCCTGCTCACTGGGCATGTTGTCTCCACAGCTTTCAGGGCTGGAGACTTCAGGCTGAGTAAACCCCTGGTGGATTTATCATGGTCCCACCTCAATTAATATTAAAAGGTGGCACTTTTTGCCTGCCTTAGCTCTGCAGTAAAGTGTGTGCAGGACATCCTGGTCCAACTGGTACTGTGAGAGATGAGGAATGAAACCTCATTAATAAACGGTTAGCCTGGTCAGACTGCAGAAGGGTACGATCCAAGAGCTGTAGTCTGCAGTCAGGAGTCCCTGCTGACACATCACTCATCAAGGAGCTGTCCTGGGAGTTTGCTCCTCTGCTCTTGTCCTCCCCGTGAGTCCCCAAGGGTAATGGTTGGGGGTCTGCTTCTTTCTCAGTTGTGCCCCAAAATTCCAGTAGCAGCTCCAAGCACCATCCCATGCCATGGGATTTACCTGAGGTCTGTTAAACATTGTTGCTTGTCTGGATATTTTTCATCAGAAACCTGGGATTTTTCTAATCATGCTTTTTCATGGAACGCTGATGCTAAACTGAATTCAGAGTGCCTGATAAAGAGAACAGCTCTTTCCTTCCGGGATCAAGAGTTGCCAATAGCTTTTATTTTCTTTTCATTGACAAAGGGTTCGGTCTGATGTGGATTCTTAACTGTGAGGGCAGGTCTGGTTGCAAATTTGTCTGCACAGGGCTCCTCCTTCCCTCTCCTTTGTGTTCCTCCCCAACTGATCGAGCAGAAATTGAAGGATTATTTTATTTGAGAAAATAAAAGTTGATATTTCATGTGAACTGTAGGTGTCTGCCTGCAGTGGGCAGACCTTTTGGTGTGTTTTCTAACTTGTTTTTTTAAATTTTTTTTAACCTTTGGCCACCTGGGTGTTACTGCAGGAGGTTGTAGGGGAGAATAGATTGCGAAGCGGCTTCAAGAGAGCGCTGAGGCCGGAGGGGAGTTGATGGGGACATAAATAGCTATTATACACAATATCCCAGCTAAGAAGGTGACTTTGAACTCTGTAAGTTCCTGGCTTTGTTTGCAGCTGGAGTGCAGAGCAAATCCTGACTGCGGTGACTCCAAATTAGCCGCATCCTGCCGGAGCTGGCCACGGAAAGCAGGCGCTGCCCTGCGTGAGGTGGGTGGGATGCAGTTCCAGGACATTAACTTGCCCTTTACATTTCCCTGTGAAGGTTGCACAGGCAGAGTTGCCTGCACAAATTGTTCTTTCGGTTTCATTTTGTCCCTGTGTTTCTGACTTTTTCACTCCAAAGCTGGGAACCTGCCAAGCGCCACCGGGCAACCAGAACTGCTGAGTGGGCTTCGTCCTTGGGCCCAGGTAGTGTGTGGAAATAATTGATGCCTGAGGCTGAAATGCACAGTATCACCTGCTAAAACGTGGCCTTGGTTAGTTACTGCCTACCTTTCAGTGTGTTTGGGTTTCAGATTGACTGATGTAGCATGCCATCGTTAAAAAACCCTCTGTCTAATTGGCCTTACTCTTCGTTTAGGAAATTGGACATTTTAGCCTGGTCAGAATGAACTGATTCGTGATTAAATTTGGAATGGGGGATGAAGTAGAAATAGTTAAGCCAGAAGAAGCTAACTTCTGGGGTTTTTTTAGTGAGAGTAGGTCTTTTTGTATGCAACTTTATGGCTGTATTGGAAAATGCAGCGTTTAATTGCAGCATTCATTCTTCCAGACGGCTTCCCTAATTGTTCTGCATTAACATTAAAAGCTGCAAACATTGCAGTTCAGAACAGGAGCAGGTTTGGCTGAAGATCTCTCTGAATCCTGAGAAAGCAAGGTCCAAAGGGCAGGAGGAAAAAAATGTACTGCGGCGTTAGGATAGTGCTGCTGGAGCCTCCTGAGGTTTACGGAATCGGCCAAACCCCTCGTTAGCTCTGGGGGAGCTGGCAAAGGGAGACGTGCTCAGAGCTTCTTTGCTGGGTGTTTCTGGAGAAAGATTTTCTTCTGTTCTGGAGGGTGGGAGGTAGTTGCAGGCTCAGGAGTGGTGGATTTGCCCTCCCAGAGAGCAGCACGCTGCGTTTTCTCTGCTACACGAGGGAAGGTTTGGCTCGGATGATGCTCAGAAAGCAGCCTGGCTGCTGGTCTGCTCTGTGCTGCATCCCCCAGCCCTTCCCCTGCTCTTTCAGCTGTCTCCACTTTTTTGTGGGCTGCACTGATCCTGGCCTGTCCCTGTCCCTGCTTTCCTTGCACGGGGCAGCCATGCATCACCTCTGAGCCATGCTCAAGGGGTGCAACGGGGTGGATACAGCCCACCCGCCACCTTCCATCTCGTCCTGCAAACGGCGGCGGCCCGAGGCGTGCTGGGTTTAAAATGCCTGTTCCAGGCAATCAAGCAGGTTTGATTGGCTGAACACTCGTTTTATAATTTAATTTAGTCAGGAATCGTTTGCAAGGTAATAAAAAGAGACTTTGACTCCAAATACTCTCCAAATACTCTCATTTAATTCAATGAGAGACAGTTACTGCGGCGGGCTCGCCTCAGCCAGCTTCCCTCACCCCATCACGCTGACATCTTAAAGTGCTGTTCAGGGCTGTATATAAGAGTCACGATCCACAATGACAGCTTAATTGTTTCAGATCCTGACAAGGGGTCACCCCAAGCAGCCATGGTGTTTTGTGCAGGGCTGGCTGGGGAGGCAGTCGAGAGGAGGATTTACGGCTGGCAAATAGTTTAGAATTCCTCCGGTTGCGCCTGCTAAATGATGAACTGGTCCCTAGGGGATTGGGGCTATTGATTGTAATTTGCAGTTAAGCCCTCGCTTTCTGAGGAATCAGCATAATAAATACCCACCACATTACAGCAGGGACGTGGCTGCAAGGAGGGAGAAGGGGAGGGCAGGGGAGGGGAAGTTTTTCCCTGCTCTCACTGCTCCTGGGTTGGGGAGAGCCTCGGGCTCCAGGAGAACAGTCCCCAATTTAGTGGGATGCAGGAAGCAAGCTCTGGAAGGGGGAGGATGCAGCTTGGAGGCTCTTGGGTAGTTTGTGAAGGAGATGTCCTGCTCTAAAGAGGATCCAGAGTTATCTGGATCCCATCTCTGTGCCTGGCTTTGGGAGCTGGTTGTCCCAGCCCTGCTTTGGAGAGAGGCGTGAGAAGGTGTGTGTGTTCATCCCTGTAATTCCTCTTAAATTTGCCTTAGTTTGGGGGCAAGGAGCAGGTCACGGCCATTCACCAGCTGTTCACATCTGGGCTTGGTGACACTGAAGTGATACAGATCTACATTGCTGGAGGGAAGGGGCTGCTCGGCTGTCTGGTGTGTCACTGGGGGAGGCAGGGTCAGGGACCAGAGCTGGCTGCCCCTTTCCCCTCCGGCAGCTCTCTGCCCCTTTCCCCTCCAGCAGCTCTCTCCCTGCCGCTCCCCAGCTCTGCAGAGGGAAGATCAAGCTCCCGTCCCTCTGCTCATGACTGGAGATGACAATAATAGCAGTCATCAAATATGCATTGGGTGGCAGCAACCCGTGGCCGCCGTGCAGCAAATATGGTCCCGCGGCAGCCGGGGGAGTGACGGTCCCAGGCGGAGAGCGAGGCCAAGAGCACAACACCAGCAGAGCCAGGGGCTTCGGGCAGCACCGAGCCGGCCCGGTGCCATGTGGGCCACCTAGGCTACCCCAGGTGAGTGGCTGTGAGTCCCCCAGCTGGGTGGCACGTCCCTTGGGCTCGTGGAGGCCACGGTGGGAAGGGCCAGAGCGGGACCTTTGTGTGCGACACTGGTCTGTACGCGGTGGCTGCGGGACAGGGCTCGGCTCCTCGGGGTCAGGGTGTGCTGTGTGCTCTCCTCTCCAGCTCTCCCTGCCCATCCCCTGTCCCTGCAGATGCTCACTGCCTTCAGACCCTTTTCTCACCTTTCAACTTGCACTTTCCCTACAGTCTCAGCGTTCCTGCTGCCCTCCAAGAGCAGAGCTTTGCTCTCTGACCCCTGCTCCCTCCCGAAGCAGTCTCTGTCCCACACCTCCTACCACCTTCCACCCTCATTCCTTTGACCTTGGAGCTGTTTTACACCAGGAAAGCTCCCTGTCCCCACAGCCCACCTCTGTGGGGCCTTTGGGTTCTGCTTCAGGGCTGAGGTGATGGCTTAGGGCTGTCACCTGCCTCTGGGGCCACCGGACATTGTTCCTGGGCAGGATGTGTCCTGCCCAGCTGGTCTCTGCTTCCAGCATCTGCTCTGGATTCTCCTCATAACACCTGCCCTGTGGGGAGCTCTCAGTGTCAGGCAACAGCTGGGAGGCAGGGACAAGGTGGGCATCACCCTGGAGATGCAGGGTGCTGAAGTTAGACAGTTCAGGGGTGTGATGGGTGCTCAGGGGGAGGAAGGAGAGACCCCTCAGTGCCTTGGGGAGGTGGAGGACCCAGTGCTGCTGTCACATTGCCCATTGCTGGAAGGGTTCTGCGTGTACTGGTGCTCCTGGTGTCCCTGGGGCTTGTGGCTTGGAGCAGCAAAGGTTGTGGTGGAGGTGCCCCATGTGCTTGGGGGGCTTTGAGAGTAGAGACAGGCTGCAGAACTGATGATGTGGAAAGGGGATGGTACCTGATGGGAGATGTGCAGCCTGGAGGTGTCTTGCTTGGCCAGCTGGGCTGGCACCAGGGGGCCAGGGCATGACAGTGGAGGAGTTGGCACAGTGGGGCTGGCATGGCGTGGTGGCACAGGGATGTGTTCTGTCTGCAACTGGAAACAGGCTGTAAATGGACCTAGGGCCATCTGGTGACCCCAGACCTACCTGGGGACAGTGGAGCTGCCACCCCAGGAGCTCTGCCCCAGTGATGTGGGTGCTCCAGAGGTATGGTCCCACGTCGTGTGGGGCTGGCGCTTGGGAAGCAGAACCCTGATGGCCAAAGCCACCCTCTCCTTTCTGCAGCCAGCCTCGGCATGTCCCTGAGCTGGGGCAGCTGGACATGGCTGGAGTTGTTCAGGGGTAACAGGGTTAGAGAATGCTCTGGACACCACCCCAGGGAACACCTTGATGCCTGGTTTTGCACCCAGGGCTCGTCCCTTGTCCACCAAGGTGCTCTCCTGGTTCTGGGGGAAGCCTCTGGGTTCAGTCCAGCAGCTGCTGCTGGTTATTGTGTTCCTCCAACTGCTGCACAGCAGGATGCTGCTGCTCCTCCCCTGGGACTCCCCAGATACCCCCCGCGAGGGGACGCAGCAGGTGCTGCCCTGCCCATGGGGTGGTGAGTTCCCACCGCTGCTGCTTAAAATTTGATGAGCCTGCAGCAGCAGGAATCCAGCCCCAGCATTAACTTTTGATGTGGTCACCCCACGCCTGGGCACATGTGTGTGTGTGCCAACACAGCACCATCGCTGGGCACACGTGTGGCACATGCAGTCCCCCCTTGCCATCCACCTGTGGGCACACGTGGCACTCTGCACACACATGCAACATGTATGATGTGATGTGGGGGGCACCCTGGTGGGCTCTGGGCTCCTCTCCATGTTACAGTGGGGCCGTGGGGTTTAGTCTGGTGTTGGGTTCCTCCTCCATGGTGTTCCCCTTGGCTGTGCTCCTGGTGCCGGCACCGCGCGTGCCCTGGGCTCTGCAAAGTTTTCTCCTCTCTCTTGGTGCTGTGGTTTGGATTTGTGGTGGCAGAAGGGTCCTTGGGCTTTGCCCCACTTTGTGCTGGCTGGACAAAGAGGCTTCTTCCCCAGGGAAGTACACATGGAGGCAGCAGGGTCCAGTTTTTGGGGTGGTGGCGGTCACTCTGCGCCGTCCCCTGCAGTGTCGCCCTGGGGGGATGTTCCCCGCCGTGGGAGGCCCTTTCCTGCTCCTTTGGAAAAGTCTCGGGGCTGGATCGGAGCATCCCTTACATTATTGATGCCGCCGCAAGCCCCGGCGGTTGGGTTACAGCCGGAGCTCAGCCGCCAGCACCGCGCCAGGTGCCACAAGAAGGCAGCTCCCCCCGGGCTGTGCCGGGGCTGCCGTCCCAGCACCCCAGCGCCATGCCAAGCGGGGGGACTCCGGCGGCCAAGGGAGCCACGCACCAGCACGTGTCTCGGCGAAACTGGGTGCAGGTAAATAACCCCCCGGGGCAGGCTGCGGGGTCGGGAAGCAGACGGTGTGCTGGGAGCTGCCTCGTGCCCCTGCGGGGCATCATCTCCCAGGGCTGCCCCGGTGGGGCTGGAGCATGAGTGCCCGCCACTGCCAGCATGGCCGGCAAGAAGGGGGAGACCAAAAAGGATGCGGAGGCCAAAGGGAAGGGGGGCAAAGGGAAAGGGAAGGATGGCAAGAAGGGCAAGAAGGAGGAGCCCAGCGAGACGGAGGAGACTTCGGATACGGAGCTGCTGAAGGCGGAGGAAAACGAGGAGTCAGAGGTGGTGGAGGCAGAGGAGCAGAAGGAGGTGGTGGAGGAGGAAAAGGCAAAGGATGATGGTGTTGACGAGGCAGAGGCGGCTGTGGAGGAGCCCAAGAAGGAGAAGGGGAAGGAGAAGAAGGGAGCCCTCAAAGGGATGATGGTGAAGAAGCCAGGCCGGGGGAAGAAGGTGCAGGTGGAGACAGAGGAGGAGGCAAGCGAGAGTGATGCTGCACCAAGCAACAAGAACGTGAAAGGCACCTCCAAGCTGCTGATGGGGCTCTCGGCTGACAAGAAGAAGAAAGGGGCCAAGGGTGCAGAGGCCAAAGGCAAGGCCAAAGCATCCCCGGAGCCAGTTCTGTCTGAGGAAGAGGAAGCAGCAGTGGCAGCAGAGACAGAGGCCCCGAAGGCCCGGGCAAAGCGGGGCTTCCGCAGCACCTCAAAGCTCTTCCTGGGCTTCAAGAATCTGGGGATGCGTCGGCCCAAGAAAGGGCAGTTCAAGAACACATCCCGCTTCTTCTGGGGGCTGCAGAAGCACAGCACCAAGAAGAGGAAGAAGAAGAAGAACAAGGCGGTGCTCAAGTCCACCTCCAACCTGATGGTTCGCTTCAAGCGTGTGGGCAAGAAGAGGAAGGAGGAGGAGGCCAGCAGCTCCCCACCAGCCAAGCCATCCTTCCTGCTGCTGCGGGGGGGTGAGCAGGCGGCCGAGCATGATGAGTCCCTCTTCCGCCGACGCCCGGAAAGGAAATTTAAGCCGCGGGCTCAGGTGCTGAGCAAGGCAGCCACCGCCACGGGCTGGCTGGCCAAGAAGGTGCTCTCCCGGCGCGGGCGGCTGGTGGGGGGTGGCCGGACGGCAGACCCGGCCTGGCTCTCCCGTATCGGAGCCAAGAAGCTGCCGTTTCCTGCAGAAGATGAGATCCTCAGGCACCGGGCCAACATGAAGAGGATCCCCAGTACCAGGAGGCTGTCGGCCTCCGGCACCACGCGGCTCAGCCAGAAGCGGCCTGGCAGCTTGGTGCGGAGCCCATCCCGGCGGCCATCTCAGCGTGCGCCTGTGGAGCCTCCAGCACCACGCTACGGGTGGGCTGAGGAGGAGGAAGGAGCCTACAGCCGCCGCCGTGGCTTTGCCAAGGAAGAGGGTGGACCTTATGGTTCCCGACGTGGCTATGCTAGGAAGGAAGATGGAGCCTATGGCTCCCGGCGTGGCTACACCAGGGAGGAGGATGGAGGTTTTGGCCCCCAGCGTGGCTATGCTGAGGAAGAGGGAGCCTACAGTCCCTGGCGTGGCTACAGCGAGGAGGAGGATGGAGTGTATGGCCCCCAGCATGGCTACACCGAGGAGGAGGATGGATACCTCCAAAACCCACCATATGCATCAGGGTACGGTTTCGAGGACATGGGACCAAGCCCCTATGCTGACTACTCTGGCTACGAGACAGAGGATGAGTATGACTACTATGGGGGAGCTTGGGAGGACGGTGACCCATCAGGGCACCCCTACAGCTACTCAGAGCTGGAGGATGAGGAGCCATATGATGGCAGTTCCCCCCTTGCTCTCTACGACCCTTATGGCAGTGACCCAGAGTACGGTGAGGAGGCAACAGTGCCCTATGGCTATGGGGGAGACCCCTACGAGGACTTTGGGGAGCCCCTTGCTGGGGAGTACCCTGAGCATCGCATCCAGTACAGCGAAGGGGGGTGGGTGCCACATGCCCAGTCCTCCTGCAACCCCTATGCCATGGGCCTGGAGGAGATCGCTGAGGCTGAGGAGCCTGAGGAGTGGGATGAAGAAGAGGAGGATGACAAGGAGTATCCCTTCTCCATCCTCAACACCTCCTCGCTCCGGGGCATGCGGGAGTCCCTCTCCTCCAAGCTCTCTCTCAATAGGAAATTCAGACTCTTCCCTCGGCCCCAGGTCAAGATTTTTGGCAGAGACCGCCTGGACGTACCCCTCCCACCCATCTCCTCCGCTCTCCGCCGCGCTTG
>JAAWXA010000035.1:2380303-2391764 GCA_038090715.1 Florisuga fusca | reverse complement strand
CCGGGCTCGGCCCCGGGGATGCCATGGGGTGCCAGAGGGGCCGGATCCGGGGTGGCTGGGGTGCAGCGGGGAGCCGGCCGCCACCTCCCTCCCTCCCCGTGGGTTCCTGTCGTCTCCAGAGGCCGGGGGGACCCCGCTGAGGTTATCGGAGAGAGACCCGCCGAGCCCTCCTGGACGCCCGACGCGGGGCAGATCCGGAAACGCTGGGGCGGGAGACCAGGTGGCTTTGCTCCCGGGACCCCGGCCCCATCCCCGGTGGCTTTGCCCCCCTTTCCTCCTCTTCGCCCCATAGTTTCACCTTGTGTTTCCCAATCCCCGGCGTCCCGAATCACAGCGCCGGGGCCGGACCCCTGCTCTCAGCTTCACCGAAGGGAGCCTGATCCCTGCCCCGCTGCCGGGGGGTTGCCAGCCCCATCCTGCACCCCAGCCCCTTCGCAACCCCATAGCCCCTATGCAGCATCAATGCCACGCTCAGCGCCGTGGGGCCAGCTCCCCGGGGCCCCCGGTAGCCACGGGTGCGGGTGTCACCGCAGGAGCCGAAGTTCGGGATGCTGACGGCCCCTCTGGTGGCCCCTCTCACCCGGCTGGACGAGGAGCTGCGCCACGAGGCGCTCAGCCTCTTCCAGCTGGTAGGTGGGATCATGGGGATCGGGCACAGGGGTCTCCTGCCTACCCAGGGTTGGCGGAAGAACTTTGCTGTCCCCATGGCAGATCCTGCGCTTCATGGGGGACCCGGGGCTGGGCGGCTCACAGGAGACCCTCTTTGGCAACTACATCGTGCAGAAGGGGCTGTCGGTGCCGGGGCTGCGGGACGAGCTCCTGGCACAAGCCGCCAACCAGGTCTGGCGGAACACCAACGTTAACAACGAGGAGCGGGGTTGGCTGCTGCTGGCCGCCTGCCTCAGCGCCTTCTCCCCCTCCGCCTCCTTCGACAAGTACCTGCTCAAGTGAGCCGGGGCTGGGGACAGGGGCTGGCTGGGATCCTCGGGGACAGGCTGGCATGCATGCCAAGGGACACTGATGGGTTTCTACAGGGTTCCTCAATACTATCCTGGCACATGTGCCCAGGGTGCTGCCCAGGTCCTGCTAGGGATGCTCTGAGGTCCCTCTGTGGTCCCCAGGGCCAGGCTGGCACACTTGCCCAGGGATTACACTCAGGTTCCTCCAGAATCTCTCCCACCAGCCTTGGCACACGTGTCCATGATGCTGCCCAGATCCCTCCAGAAATGCTCTGAGGTCCCTCCATGGTTTCCTAGGGCCAACCTGGCACCTGTCCCCTGGGGATTATGCTCAGGTTTTCCCAGAATCCCTTGGACCAGCCTGGCACACATGGCCAGGGATACTGCCTAGATCACCCTAGGGATGCTCTGAGCACCTTCCTTCGTTCCCAGGGCACACCTGCCCAGGAATTATGCCAAAATCCCTCTTGGATCCCTCTGGCCAGCCCAACACATGTGCCCAGGGGTGCTTCCTTCTCCACAGATTCGTCTCTGACTACGCCTTTGCTGGCTACAAGCCGGTGTGCCAGCGCAAGCTGATGCACGCCATGGCACAGTCACAGCCGGGCACCGCGGCCGCCCGCACCTTCCCGCCCTCGCTGCTGGAGTGGACGGCCAACCGGCGGCAGGCCAGCATGGCACTGGACCTCCACTGCTTCAACGGTGTGGGGCAGGGATGGGGGCATGGCAGTGGGGAGGGCTGGTCCAAGCTTGACCACCCTGCCACCACCACGGGCAGCGAGGGACTCACTCACCGCCTGTCCCTCCCTAGGTGACCAGTTCTCCTGCTCTGTCCACTCCTGGAGCACGGGTGAGGACCTGGCTGGGAATGTCCTGAAGCACAGGTACCCATTGGACCAACACCCACCCACCCCCTGGTGTGGGACAGCATCACCTCAGGGCCATTTTGGGTGACCCTAGGATCTGGGAGCCGGGATGCCTGGCCCGTGGGCAGGGTGTCCCAGCAGAACTGGGGCACCACGGGCAGCCTGTGCCCATCCCCAGTGTCCCACTGTTGGCAGGGGGCTGGTGGAGGGCTGGCGTGGCTGGTCCGTAGCCATGAAGGCAGGTGCCCAGTGGGCTGAGCTGGCTGGCCACGACTACGTCCTGGACCTCATCTCAGACCTCGAGCTGCTCCGGGGTTTTCCCAAACAGAAGTCCTGCTTCCTCGTTGCATGGGAGGGGACCGAGAGACGCGGCAGGGACAGCCTGGCGTAGGTACCTGGGCAGGGATGCATCCCCTGCTGTAGGGGAGAACACCAGAACCGGGCTGGATGGGTGCTGGCAGAGGCATGGGTTGGAGTCCTGGGGGGAGATGTGGCATCCTTCCTCTCTGCAGAGTGCTGGGCTATGGCTTGGATTTGGATGAAGTGCCTCCTCCCCCAGCTGTGAAAGCCCCCACGCTGCCATCTGCTGAGCCATACCACCCCTCCGGTAGGACATCACCCCCCGGAGCTGCTGGAGGGGCTGTGCAGGTGAAGCCCACCGTGCCAGGGAAGCCCTGCTGCCAGCAGCTCATCCCCTCTCATCTCCCAGCAGACGGGGAATTTGGGGAGCCACGCAGCCAGAAGGGTCTGGACCGGTACCTGGACAGCCTCTTCGACCCAGTGCTCTCCTACGGCAATGGGGTAAGAGGGGTGTCCCCCTGCCTGAGGCATTTTGGGGTGCAGGTATCTTGGTCTCTGTCCCCTGACGCCTGGCCCCCAGGAGCTGGAGAAGCCATCTGCCATCGTCCAGAGGATGAAGGGCGGAGGCGGCACGGGAGGGGGGGACCGCAGGGGCGATGCTGAACAGAGCGGACCCCCCGCGCCCACGGAGATGCGTCAGCCAAGAGGTAAACACCCTGATCGCTCCTGCATCCCGACCCAGCTTCCTGCCTCAGTTTCCCCCCTGATACGCAGTGGGGGGCTGCAGGACTCCTCGGGTGAGCTTTTCCCCTTTGCCCTTGCAGGCGCGGAGCCAGTGCCGGCCCCACAGCGCCGGGCAGATGCCAACCAGCTGCCCAGACCCCCGGTCAGTGGGGCAGAGGTGGGGTGGGTCGATCCGTGCCTCACCTTCGCTGTGGGGCAGCTGCCCAGGGTAGGGGCAGCTGAGGGTGTTGGGTACTCAGNGACATCCGCAACATCATCCGGCAGTGCCAGCCCACCCCGCGTGGCCCCCAGCCCCCCAGGTACCCCCCTGTCCCTCACCCAGCTGTGGGCTTCTCCTGCCTGTATGTGCAGGTGCCAGCCCTGGTGCTGTGCAGGTCATGTGGGGCGCAGGCAATGCCAGGGTGTGGGTGATGGGGGGAGCAGATGATGTGGGGTGCAGACAATGTGAGGTGCAGACACTGTGGGGGTGCAGACAGGTGTCAGACAGGTGTGGGGTGCTGTCTCTGTAGCAAACTCTTTGGGAAGAAGCTGGACCCCCATGAGGAGGCCATGCAGATCCTGAAGGAGCAGCTCTCGGCAGCCCGGGCGCCGGCGGCTGCGGTAGGGATAGAGTCACCCCGTGTCCTCCGTGTCATGCCGGGAGGGGGGGCACTGTACCCGACCACAGCCCTCTCTCTGCCTCTCAGGGGCCCAAGGAGACGGTGGCCACGGTGAAGCCAGTCACCAGCAGCAGGTACCAGCTGCGAGCACCGATGGGGCGTCCGGTGGCCACCCGGCCCCCAGGTATTGTAGGGCAGAGCTGTGGCACTGAGGGGGCCAGGGTTCAGTTGGGGACTTCGTCCTCCCTGGTGGCACTGGGTGATGCCTGGTATGGTTGGGTGCATGTCCAGCTTTACAGCATCCTCATGGAACAACTGCCATGCCTGGATAAACCCTCCCTGCCCCACAGCTGTCCCCCTGTGCTTCAGTTTCCCCAGGTGAAGAGGGGCTGGTGTGGGTCCCCCCAGGGACACACAGACCTTTCCATCCCTTTGCAGTCTCTGTCTCCCGGGAGCTCCCATCTGAGGGGCAGCAGGTCCAGACCCAGCTGCACCGGAGTTGCAGTGAGGATTTCTACACCTATCACAACGTGCCCTGGAAAATCTACATCCGCAAGGAGGTGTGGGGAGGGAGTGACATGGGGACAGGCTGGTGTCAAAGTGTTCCTGGAGTAATGGGGACTTTTCACTGTGCCTGAGGCCCTGCAGGGTGGGTGATGCTGTGCTGCTCTCCCACCTGGCAGGTTTTCTACCCCAAGGACACCATTAACAACCCGCTGCTGCTCGATCTCATTTTCTGGCAGGTAAGGCACCGAGGTCTCTCCCAGGCCCCTCCAGGGGGTCCCCTGGGAGCACGGGGGGGGTGCTGGGCAGTGCAGAGGGGTTGGGGGGACACACCACTCCCCCCACACTCTATTGTTCCTAACCCCCTTCTCCAGATCTTCAACGACACCCTCTCTGACACCTGCATCCGCATCAGCCAGGAGGAGCGACTCCGCCTCAAATCCCTCTTTGGTAACCCCCAGGCTGGGGGGCTCACACCTGGGGGGCCCAAATCTGGGGATCCCACACCTACCACTCTGCTGCCCATCCTCATCTGGTCTCTAAGCCACAACTGGCTCTGCTTAAAGCTAGGGGAGGATTTTGCATCCAAATACGATGAGCTCCCAGTGATGTAGTCCTGCACTAAGTTATGAGTTGTGTCAGGTCTCATCCAGGCTTGCTGAATTATGGGGTGCCCAGTGCAGCTGGACCTGTCACCTCAACACTCTTGATCATGGTCCTGCCAGGGTTGGGAGGGGGATGAGCAACCCTGCTCTCACTCTGAATGTATCTGGGTCCTCCCTGGGGAGGGGAGATGCTCACCAAGGGGTATTTTTCCCCACAGCTGAAAACAAACTGGACTCCTTCAGCCCCGTGGCCACCGAGAGTGTCAAGAGGGAGATCATCGCCGCCGCCCGGGATGGCTGTGAGGTTTATTTCTCACGTCTCTTCCCTGCCACGGTGAGGGTCCAGCCGTGGGGCAGGCTTGGGGGACACAGCAGAGCCCCGTGTCCCCAGCTGAGATGCTGTCCTGGATCACAGGGCAGCGTGGGGACAGGCGTGCAGATCCTGGCCGTGTCCCACACGGGTGTCAAGCTGCTGCGGGTGGTGAAGGGCACCAACGTCCCCGGGGAGCAGCTGCGGGTGCTGCGGGCGTACAGGTAAGGATGAGGAGCCTGGGTGGTCGGGGTGGGATGGGTGCTGGGGTGCTGGGTGTTTCAGCCTCCCCTTGCCCTGCCCCAGTTACGCCGACGTGCTGTTCGTCACCACCCCGTCCAGGAACATGCTGGAGTTCAACCTGAGCAGTGAGAAGCTCATCCTCTTCTCCCCCAAAGCCCCTCAGGTCAAGGCTATGGTCGATCACTTCATCACGGAGCTCAGGAAGGTGTGGGGGGGAGTGCCCTGGGGCTGGGGGGGCAGCTGGGGGTATGTCCTGGGGGCCAGGTCTTGAAAATGGGACCACTGTTGGTTGGAGGGAATACCCTGGAGTTGTTCTGTGGCCACAGATGCTTGAAGCTCCTGTGCTGGGTGGGATGTGGTGGGTGTGGGTGGGTGCATGGGCTGTGCCAGCCCCATCTTGTGTCCAGGATTCCCAGTATGTGGTGGCTGTGAGGAACTACAGCCCAGAGGACAGGGGCCAGCTCAGCTTCCACAAAGGGGACATCATCCACCTGCAGCCACTGGAGCACCTTGAGAGAGGTGAGCAGCCTCCCATGTCAAAACACCCTCCATGGGGGGCATGGGGGCAGCAGGATTGATGGCTCCAGCAGCCCTGGAGCCCTGGAATCACATTCAGTGACACCCCATGTTCCCACGATGTCCCTGCAGACCAATACTATGGCTGTGTGGTCCGCAAGAAGGTGATGTACCTGGAAGAGCTGAAGACGGGCACCCAGGATTTTGGTGGGTGCTATTTTGTCCTTCTGCATGTCCCTGGTGTGCATTCCTTGCCCTGAGCCATGTCCCCTCCTGGGGCTGGGGCATGGAGCAGGATCTGTCTTCTGCCACCCCATAACAGGATGGTTTGGGCTCTTTTTGGCACTGGGATATTTGGCACGTAGTGCCCACCCTAGGTGGCACTGGGGGCTGCCCAAAGGCCAGGGGCTTCGTGGCTTCTGCTCTGTACCTTTACCCTGAACAGCACCAAACTGTGGCCATTCCCATCCCAACCCTCTGGGCTTGGAAAGGGCTCAGGGTGCAGGAGGGAGCAGGCAGAGGTTTTTTCAGGGGGTGACCCCCAGCGCCGCCAGCCTGGACCCAAGCCCAACATCTACATGTCACAGGGTGGAAGTTCGGGGCCATCCATGGCAGGTCAGGGCTCTTCCCCACCGAGTACGTCCAGCCCGTTGCTGCCCCCGATTTTGTCCATTTGCCAGCGGAGAGGAAAGAGGAGCCCAGGGACAAGCCGGGCAAGGTGGCAGCTTCAGCAGCAGTGGCTGTGGCTGTGGCCTCCACTGCTGTGGCCCAGGAGCTTGACCGGAAAACTGAGGTGGGTTCTGGCCCAAGGTTGTCACTGTGTCACAGTGTCGGGTTGTACCTGGTGCCCACCACCCCGCTGTGCTCTGCAGGGGTCCCACATGAGCACCACCATCACGGAGGGTCTGGAAGGAGATGGTGGTGAGCAGCTTGGGGCTGGCGTGGGGCCCTGCCCCATGATGGCCTTTGCCCGGAGGTATTTCCGTGGGGCGCGGCGAGAGACCACGTGAGTGCTTGGTGGAGGGATGGGGACATCCTCTGGTGGGGATACTCCATAATGAAGACACCCATGGTGGGGACAGCCATGATGGGGACAACCTGTGCTCACTTGTGATCCCTCATCCTTCTCCCAGGGATTTGGGTGGGATGAAGGACAAGAGGGATGTGTCTGATGTGCTGGAGATGCTGACGTTCACCAAGGTATGGGGAAGTAGGGTGCCTTGGGGTGTCCCTGCTGTCACCTGCAGATACCCCCAAAGACCTGATGTGCTTGAGAGGTCCCCAAATGCCACCCCAACCTCCAGCCCATCCCCTCTGGCTGCTCACGGAAGCTGACCTTCTCCCTCTCCAGATCCCCATCCAGGAGTCACTCATCGAATTTGTGGATGGTGGCAACAGCAAACTTGCTGCTGAGGCTTTCCAAGGTGGGTGGGGGCACCAGTGCCCTGTCCCCCCCTTCCCTTGGCCATCCCTAGCCCCATCCTTGGAGGAGGGTGGGGACAGGACTGGGATGGGCAGATGGGGTGGCCTGTGGATGGGGGTTTCTCCTCTGGTCCCACTGCCCCTCGTTGCTTGGGATGTTGCCTGCACTCAGGGCAATGTGTCCCTCGGGAAGAGACAGGGTGAGCTGTGTCACCACATGGCTTTGTTGTCCCCAGCTGTGATGAAGTTCATGGGTGATCACCCTCTTAGGGGTCAGACGGAGCTGGATGCTGTCTGCACCATCCTCAAGGTAAATCCTGTGCTGGGGCAGTGAGTCCTGGGGGTGTCTGGGCAGGAGGGTGGCAGCTGGGGACACATCCAGCAGCAGAGCAAACCGTGCTTGTCCCCCAGCTGTGCGCAGAGCACGAGGTCCTGCGGGACGAGGTGTACTGCCAGATCATCAAACAGGTCACCAACAACACCAGCTCCAAGCCGTGAGTCCCTGCACCTGTGCCACCTGTGCAGAGCCTGGCACTGGGGACACTGAGCTGCCCCAGTGGCACTGCAGCCACCGCGGGCACCCTCGTCCTCCCTGGGGGCTCAGTCCTTGGTCCTCCCGGCAGGGAGAGCTGCCAGAAGGGCTGGAGGCTGCTCTACATCCTTGCTGCCTACTACAAGTGCTCAGAAGTGCTCAAGCCCTTCCTCCTGGCCTTCCTGCAGGACGCCAGCAGCCACCAGGAGCTGCCCTTCCAGGGTAAGGGCTGGGCACACTGCTGGGTGTGTGGCGGGAGAGGACACCCAGGGGTGTCACAGGGCTCTGGAGATGGGGCTCAGCCCCATCCTTCACCCGTCCCCACCAGGCATCGCCAAAGCCTGTGAGCAAAACCTGAGGAAAACCCTGCAGTTTGGTGGCCGCAGCCTCTTTCCCAGCAGCATGGAGCTCAAGGCCATGGTGGTGAGGCTGGGTGCTCGTGGGTGCCC
The DNA here is from genome assembly GCA_038090715.1 of Florisuga fusca. Taxonomy (NCBI): domain Eukaryota; kingdom Metazoa; phylum Chordata; class Aves; order Apodiformes; family Trochilidae; genus Florisuga; species Florisuga fusca. The sequence continues at coordinate 2,383,715 of JAAWXA010000035.1, read as the reverse complement.
GTGGGACACAGGGCAGGGTTGACACCAGCTTGACATCCTTCTTGGAAGTTCTAGATCCCCACCATGGGTTTGAGATCACCCCCTATAGGCTCTCTCATCCATTCATGGCTCAGAATGGACTTGGGATCCCTCCGTGGGCTTGGGATGCCCCCCTGGAGCTCAGCTGATGCCCCCTTGCTGGTGCAGACAGCCCAGTCCTTTGTGGGGTCTGCTTCCCAGCTCTGCTCCCTAAAGTCTACTCCCCACTTCAGGAGTGTCCTGAGCTTTCAGGGGTCCCCAGCAGGGATACAGCTCTGTGCATGTGGGGTGGGGGGCATGATGGCTCACCCAGGCAGGACAGGCCAGGTAAAGGATGGTTCCCACAGGATAGCTTGGGGGGGATTTGGGGTGTTGTCTGGGGTCTTGCTGTGCAAAGGTCCCCAATGTGTCCCCTCATGCAGGCTGGACGCAGCGCCAAGCGCCAGCTCTTCCTCCTGCCTGGTGGCATTGAGAGGCACCTTAAGATCAAGACGTGCTCGGTGAGTTGCAGGGGACTGGGGGCTCAGTGACCCCCGGTTGTGGGGTGTGGATGCGGGGAGCTGCACCCTCTGGCTGTCCCCGAGCAGGGGGACATTATTCTCCAGGAAAGGGAGATCCCTTTCCTGGGGAGCTGTGTGGGATAAGCCCCAGTGCAGGACCCATAGGTGGCTCTGAGGACAGAAGGAGGTGGCATTGTCCCACTGTCCCCGTGCCCAGGTGGCTCTGGATGTGATCGAGGAGCTGTGCAGGGAGATGGGGCTGCAGCACCCGGAGGCTTTTGAGGAGTACATCCTCTTCGTGGTGATGGATGGAGGTGAGGGGCTGGTGGGGACAGGGATGGCCATGCCACTGGTGGGTGTCACACGTGGTGGCCACGCTCAGGCTCTGGGGATGGTGCAGGACAGAGCGTGCGGCCACTGACCCGCCGGGAATATGTCCTGGATGTGGTTGCTGAGACGGAACGCCGGGATCCCACCTACACCTTCTGGTGCCGCCGCGTGGTCTGGAGCCAACCCCTCAAGTTTGACAACGAGCTCTACGTCACCGTCCACTACAACCAGGTCGGGCCACCGCACCGAGCTCCCCTGGGGACACTGCTGTGTCCCTTCCCTGAGCATCCCCCGTCCCCAAGACGTGTCCCTGTGCTCTGTCCCCCCCCCAGGTGCTCCCTGACTACCTCAAGGGGCTGTTCACCGTCCTGCCATCGGCGAGGCTGGGAGAGCAGAACTTCCCACACGTGGCCAAGCTGGCCGCCCTCCAGCACCGAGCCAAGGACCGCCACCACGGCCCCACCGAGTACGGCTGGGAGGGGGGGCACAAAGAGACAGGTCCCGTGGGGTGTGGGAAGCACTGGCTAGAGGTGGCCCTGACCTCCGGCTCCCCGCAGGCGAGAGGTGCAGGACTATGTCCCCCCGCAGCTCTTCCACCTCCTGAAGACTCAATCCTGGCTCCACCTGGTGACCCAGCACATGGAGCAAGCCCAGGCACTCAGCGCCCACCAGGCCAGGGCACAGTTCCTGGGTGAGCGGGGAGGGGACCTTGATGGGGAGGAGATGGACCCCAAGTTAATGAGGACCCCAAGTTCCTGAAGATGCAGTGCTGCTGGGGGTGCAGTGCTGCTGGTGTCCTCCCATCGAGGACCCAGAGCTCCGGGGAATATGATGCTAACAGCCAGCAGGACAGGGGGACAGGAAGGTGGTGGCATGGCAGGGCCACCTGATCCCCAGCCCTACACTCAGGCAGGAGCGGGGAGCAGTGGGTTCTGAGCCTCTCTCCTCCCTCCTGCAGGGCTGCTGAGCGCCTGCCCCATGTTTGGCTCATCCTTCTTCTACATCCAAAGCTGCAGCAACAACGCCATCGTCTCGCCCTGCATCCTGGCTGTCAACCAGAACGGCCTCAACTTCCTCAGCAAGGAGACCCACGTAGGTGGGGAGGCTGCGGGGGTGCTCTGAGCACGGCTGGGCCACCGTGAAGTGAGGTGGCAGGTGGGGAGAGATGTCCCTCTGCCACAGGGGACAAGGTCCTTGGGTCTGGCCAGGCCTGCCTTCTCCTGCTCACCCTGGGCCCTGGCATGGAATCCCAGACTGATCTGAATTGGAAGTGACCTTAAAGCTCATCCTGTTCCAAACCCTGCCATGGCCAGGGACACCTCCCAGGGTGCTCCAAGCCCCATCCCACCTGGAGCAACACTGCCAGGGATGGGGCAGCCACAGCTCCTCTGGGCAGCCTGGGCCAGGGGCTCAGCACCCTCACAGGGAAGAATTTCTTCCTAAAATCTCCTCTCAATCTCCCCTCTTTCATCCCTCCAGGCCCTTGTCCCAAGTCCCTCCCCAGCTTTCCAGGAGCCCCTTCAGGCACTGGAAGGTTCTCTGAGGTTTCCCCAGAGCCCTCTCCAAGCTGAACAACCCCAACCCTGCCAGCCCATCCCAAGAGCAGAGCTGCTCCGTCCCTCAGAGCATCCTCACCCTGGCACCCTCCATCCTGCTCCCCCACTCGGTCCCCTCGGTGAGGTCCCCAGGTCACCCCGCTGTCCCCATCCCCAGGAGCCCATCGCCAAGTTCTCTCTGAAGGAGATCCAATCGACACGGACACGGCGACCGACAGCCGGTTCCAGCTACCCCTACGTGGAGATCACTCTGGGTGACCTCCTGGCACAGGGCATCACCCAGCTGCAGCTGGAGCAGGTAGGGGACACCGGGGTGGGGGACACGGGGTGGCCGTGGTGGTGGCACAGCCACCCATGGGCTGTCCCCTCTCCCGGGCAGGGCCTGGAGCTGTGCCGAGTGGTGGCCGCGCACATGGAGATGCTGCTGGGAGCCCGGGAGAAGAGGCTGACGCTGCCGCCCAGCGAGATCACCCTGCTCTGAGCCCACCCAGCACCCCTGCCGAGGGGCACGGGGGACACGTGGAGCCCGGGTGTCACCTGCCTGGGCAGTGTCCCCTGTCCCCATCCCCTCCTCACACTTCACTGGCATTTTGGGGGTTTATACACACCCGTGAGCCTGGCCTGACTCAGTGTCCATGGTTTTGTGCTGCGCCCGATGCGTCCCGTGCCTCAGTTTCTCCACCCCCGTGCCTCAGTTTCCCCCTTCCTCAGTTTTCCCATCCCGTTCCTCAGTTTCCCCATCCCTATGTCTCAGTTTCCCCATCCTGTTCCTGTTTCCCCATCCCCGTGCCTCAGTTTCGCCATCCTGTTCCTGTTTCCCCATCCCGTGCCTCAGTTTCCCCATCCCCTTCCTCAGTTTCCCATCTCCGTGCCTCAGTTTCCCATCCCCATGTCTCAGTTTCCCCACCTCCGTGCCTCAGTTTCCCCATCCTGTTCCTGTTTCCCCATCCCGTGCCTCAGTTGCCCCATCCCGTGCCTCAGTTTCCCCCTCCCGTGCCGCCTGTCCCT
>JAAWXA010000035.1:2362109-2380290 GCA_038090715.1 Florisuga fusca | reverse complement strand
GGGGGGGGGGTGCGGACCCGCCATGGCTGGCAGCGGCTACACCGACCTGCGGGAGAAGCTCAAGTCCATGATGCCCTACCGGGACGGCCACAAAGGCGGCGGCGGCGGCGGCGGTGCTGGTGGTGGCCTCCCACGGGACCTCCCCGAACCTCCCTACGATCGCAAACGCCGGCACCAGGACGACTCCGGTTCCGAACCCAGCGACTACGAGGAGCAAAAAGAGGAGGAAGAAGCCCGGAAAGTGAAGAGCGGGATCCGCCAACTGCGCCTCTTCAGCGCCGAGGAGTGCGCCAAGATCGAGGCTCGGATCGAGGAGGTGGTGTCCCGGGCGGAAAAAGGGCTCTACAAGGAGCACACGGTGGATCGGGCTCCCCTGCGGAATAAATATTTTTTTGGGGAGGGTTATACCTACGGATCGCAGCTGCAGAGACGAGGCCCCGGGCAGGAACGCCTGTACCCGCGAGGGGAAGTGGACGCCATCCCCGAGTGGGTTCACGACTTGGTGATCCGGAAGCTGGTGGAGCACCGGGTGATTCCCGAGGGATTTGTGAACAGTGCCGTCATCAACGACTACCAGCCGGGGGGATGCATTGTCTCCCACGTGGACCCCATCCATATCTTCGAGAGGCCCATCGTCTCCGTCTCTTTCTTCAGCGACTCGGCGCTCTGCTTCGGGTGTAAATTTCAGTTCAAACCCATCAGGGTCTCGGAGCCCGTTCTCTTCCTGCCCGTGAAGAGGGGAAGTGTCACGGTGCTCAGGTAACTCGCCGACCTTGCCCAGGTCTCCCCGTTAACATTCCCAGGTGCCGTTGGGTAACGTTAATCACCGGGTGCCTGGATGCGCGCCCTGACACCGCCTTGGGCTTGGTGTCGCCCCACCGGTCGGCGTGCTGGGGTGGAAGGGGTGAAGGGAAGGGGTTTGGGGGGGTTCTGTCACCACAGTGGATTGGGGGTGTCTTCTCTGCAAGGGTCAAGGTGGGAATGTGGCTCCTTGCAGGGCAGATTTGCCATAATTCCTGCAAATAACAGATTGAGGGACAAAATGGATCCTCTGTCCAAGAGGTCAGAGCAGCTGGTGGGGATGGGGCTCCTGGGTCTATTCTTAGCTCAGCTCCGACCTGACCTTAAGCATGGCAAGGAGATGTGGTCTTCCAAGCCTGTGAACTGGGAAACTGGGAATGCTAAACCCTCCCCTGCCTGACACTGGTGGGAAAACCCGAGCACAGAGCCCCGTGGGACTGTCACTTGGAGGCGTGGTGGGTGACAGGCGTAAAAAAGGACTTGGCATGGGTTGGTGTGTGCAGGGGAAGAGCCGTGGAGGTGAAATGACCTGCCCAAGGTCATGCAGCTGGTCGGTGGTAAAGCTGGGATTGGCACTGGGAAATGCCTCCTTCCTAATCCCCGCTGCCTGCCTGCTTGGTGGGCAGACCCGGCAGGTATGGGGTCAGGCGGGGTGTAGGCACCAACCCACCCGTGTCTAGATTTTGGGGAGGGCACCTCAGAGCCCTGCACTGCGTGACTGAGCACCGGTCCCTCACGTCCCTGAAGGTCAGAGTGCTCCCTGCCAGGAGCCAGGATCACCCGGAGGCAGCCAGCAGGGCTCCCAGTCATGTTTTGGGGTTTTTATTTATTTTTTTGGACTTGTGAAGGTCTGGGCAGGTTTTCTGGGCTCTCAGGACGTAACCCAATCTCCTGCTTTGGATGGTAAAGTGATCACCGCAGGGCTGGGGAAGGAATTTTTCTCCCCCCCACATACAGGAGGCCTCACACCGTTGAGTGGTGCATCAATAATAAATGCTGAGATCTCGCGTAGCTTTTATCTCGGAAAAGCTGCGCAAACATTAACTAATCCTCACCCTACCCCCGGCGTTAGGTAACTTCTCTGGATTAGCGAGGGATGAGGGAGGCTGCAGAGGGATGCAGGAACAGTGCTGAGGATGTTGAGCTGTGTCTGATGGGCTGGCAGGGGCAGAGGTCAGTGATTTTGGGAGGTGGGACCAGGGGGGACCCATCCTGACGTGTCCTTTTACCGCAGAGCAGGCTCTGTCCCTGGGGCGCCAGGCAGCTGCTCCCCTTCTTCTCTTAGACAGGAGGAGGGAAACTTTCTACACTAATTTGTCTGTTGGCGATCTGAACCCCTGTGCTGCCTTTTCCTGGAGTTGTCCTTCCTTTTGTGGCCAGAGGTCTGCTTTTCTGGTTTTTGGTTGTTTTTTTTTTGTAAGGCTGGTGAGAGTATTTCCTCGCTGTGGAGCATGCTGGCAGAGCAGCTGGTGCAGGGTCTGGCTGTAGTCTTGCCGTGAGGCCCCTCAGAAATCTCTGGTGCCCTACATCCGAAGGCAGGTCCAGGGTGTCACAGTGGAGGGTGGCAGGAGAAGGGAGAGATGATGTTTTCATCTCCCAGGCTCTCACTTTTCTCCCCAAACTGCTGGGAAGAGGCAGCTGGCTCTGGGTGTTTGCCCAGCCTGTGTACTCACCTGGGTGCTGTAACCAATTTGTTAACAATCATACAAATCAAACAAAGGTATTTTTGACTGACTAGAAGGGTTGGGTTTTGACTCACCCACCCTGGCATTACATATGTCTTCCATCAAATAATAGACTTTATAAAGGAGAGTTATTTCAATTTTGGTACAGCAGTTAAGAGACACTTTGCACTCACTTCAGAGAGATTGTGCCTAAGGGATTGCTCTGTGGTGATACGATCGTGGCTGGGTGCAAGTTCCTCCACTCCTGCAGATCTGTCCCCTGGAACTTCAGCAGTTTGGGAACAGTAGGGAGAGAGGTGCAGACCATCAGTAGGCTTTCAGGGGTGGATTTCTGAAATCTAGCCCTTGGTCATGTGTAAGTCAATTCCTCAAGCTTGGCTTTTTTTCCTCCCAGTAAACAGTTGTTGAAGGCAGTTGCCCTGGAGATAGGGAAACGGTGCTGATAGAAACACAGCATGCTTGTCATGTCTGTGAGTCAAATAGTGCTGGGTCAGTGGCTGCTGCTGGGGTGTTGCCTTTTTGGGGCAGCCAGGGTAGGCACCTGCGTTTGGTTACTGTGGGGAAGTTGTAGGATCTCAAGAAAACTGTTGGATCTCTTGCTTTGCCCCCACATTGCTCTCAGCCTCTCCTCAGATCACAGCCTGTCCTGTTCCTGCTCTCAGCTGCCCAGTCCAAATTGTCCTCCTGGTAGGGGGTTTGTAGAGGGGTTTTCCTCTGTATCCTTCCCTTGATTTTACTTGCCTGAACCCTCCTCACAGACCTCAAATGACAGGTTGCTGTTTAAAAGGTGAAATGGAGATTCTCCTGGCTGGGCTGTGCACCTGTGCCAGCAGGACAGCAATTTGATAAACATCAGTTGATAAAAGCAGCAGGGAGGAGGTGGAGGAATTTGCCCGTTCACCTGGGGAACACATGCTTTGACAAATGGGAGTCAGGGAGGGGGAGCTCTGGGGATGCAGAGCTGGGGTGGGTGGTTCCAGCCAGATCCCTGCCCAACAAATGCTGTGGTCAGGAGCAAATCTCTGCACCCAGCTAGGTTTTGTTCAACTCTGTGGTTGAGAACGTTGCAGTTGCAGTTAGCCAGAGGAAGGAGTGACCAAAGTTGACATTTCCTAAGCTCTGAGTGCTTGTATGCCATGCAGGGTTTCTTTCTGCAGCTGGTGAGTGCTCCAGCTCATCTCCCTGCTGTCTGTAACAGCAGTGGGAACATGGTGATGTTTGTCCCTCCTGTTGTTTCAAGCTGTACCTGATGGCACCATCATCAGAGCTTGCTGATCTGAGGTTCATCCTCCTTTTCTTCCTACCTGGCAAAATCTCTCCTTAACTGCCTGTATCAGATGCTTTTTCCAGAAAAGTCCAGTCCCTCAGGACAGGCTGTTGGTGCAGAGGAAGTTCTGCCTGTGCTAGTGGTGATGAGGCCAATAGCTATGTTCAATCTCTGCTCGAGCTGGTTGGTGTCATGTCTGTGGTTTGCAGCTCCAGCTTTCCTGAGCCCCAAGTAAATCCTCGAGCTGCTCAGCCCCTGTGATGAGCTGGTGTGTAAGGTCTCCCTGCCTCCGAGCTGGACAGCCCCTGGCTGTTCTCAGCCCCAGAAATATTTCTTGGTAGAGACTCTGCAGGACTTCAGGGCCTCATTTCTGGTCATGTGTGTTAAAAAAAAAATAAAAAATCAAGCTGCTTTCATCTCTATATGATCCTGTTACATTGTGGCCTGGCAGTAACTCTGTTGGACTGAAAAGGATTCAAGGAGGAGTTGGGGGTGTAAGATCTGGAGTGTGTGGATGGTATCTGCATCTCCATGTATTAATGTGAAAAACACTCTAGACTGGAGACATCACACTCGTGTCCTTGTGGGCAGCAATTTGGGGTTTTCCCTATCAAGTTATCTCTTACCTCGTGTGTTGAGTTTGGTCTCTGGGCAAGAAATCCCTGAATAGACCATATGGGTGTTTCATTCCAGCATCTGTCCCTTCATCCATCATCAGGATCCAGCACAGGCCAGGCAGAGGGTAAGAAGTTCATTCTGGCACGAAGCAAAGCAAATGTGACACAACCAAATCTTGTTCTTCCATTTTTGTTGCCTTGCCTGGTGCCTGTGCCAACCCTTTGCTGGAGGGCCATGCAAAGATGCCATGGCTGTATTTGATAGGGTTCAAGTTGGGTTCTCCCACACCAGCATGGCACTGGGACAGACTGGTTGGGTCCCCATGAGAGCCTCAGACAGGGCTGCTGGGGCTGTTGCTTTGGTGCTGCCCACATGTATCTGGGACCACGAGCTCTGCCTGGCACCACTCCGAAGGCGTTCTGGGAAACAGGTTGCAGGCTGGGGTCAGGCTGATGTCTCGTGATGTCTGGAATGTCTTGAAAGGTCTGGAAGAGCCAGACCTCTTCCTGATGTTCAGATTGTTGCTGAAGATGAGCTGAGCTGAATGTTAACGTGGGTGATATTAATGGATTCACTGGAGCTTGACACAGAGATTCCTGGAACATGATAGAGCATCATCATAAGCCCTTCCACATAAGGTTATCTTCTGCTGTGCCCTGCAGGCTGTGTAGGGGGTGGACATCACCTCTGGTTTAACTGATCAGGTCTTAGGCTCTTAAATTTCTTCTCAAAGTGGTAAATCTGTCTCTGAGAGGTGTGTGTTTCTCAGTGAGTGGGTGGGTTATCTAACCAGATAAAGGAAACTCAGCCCCATCCCCAGAGAGAGCCTTGGGTGTGTGTGATTTGGTCTCTGCTTGGAGTGTCCTGAATAACCTGCCAGCTGATGACCCCGGTGGTGCTCCTAGAGACAGGACAGCAGCAGCTTCATGGTGAAGCCTGGTGGAGACACCGAGCTTGCTGATTTCTTCCTCAGGTCAAGCTAGCACAGGGGTGTGTTAGCTTTGTGTGGCATGAGCAGCCTTCACCCAAGTCCCTTCAGAGCCCTTCTGTCCATGTCAGCCATTTCAGGAGGCTCTGAAGGTGTTTAACTTCTCTTTTCCCCATGTTGGACTCTAGAATTGCTAAGAGGAGCTCTTTAGGGTTTCCTCCTGCGGGCTGGAAGCATGGGGTGGTTGGACCTCATCACCATCTCATACAGTGAGAGACTAATTCTCAGAGCAGCTGGAGCCTGGTGCAGTGTCCCTCAGCCCAGGTCACTGTCTCTCCTGGTGAGCCCTGTGCCAGGGAGGTTTTAGGAGCACAGCTTGGTTTGCAGGTCTGAATTTGAGGGTTACCCTGAGTGCATTGTTTTGGGGTGACATTCGTACCATGGCTGAGGATGTGCCACAAGTGGGGTGGGTAGCAGGGAGGTCAGGGGTGCCCAAGAGGAAACATCTCAGCCATGAGAGATGGCTTTTCCTCAGCAACATCTGTGAGAAGATGTTTTGGAGCAATGTGCTGATATATTTTTTTCCCCATGTTTCTCTCTAATCTCTTGACAAATGAATTGGCTGAATTTACACTCCAGAAACTCATTTTCTACATGTCTCATTTCACACAGTTGTGGCAGGTGGCACTTTCCTCTGGTGCATGCTAAAAAACTGAGTCAAAAAAAAAACAACACAAAAAAGCCTTGCCTGTCCTCATTCTTTCCTGAAGTTTCTTTCTTCCTCTTAATTCTCATGTGCCAGGGCAGTAGTGTTTGGAGGAGGATTTCCTGGGGGAAGTTAGGAAGTGACTGACCAAGGAAGTGACTGACCAAACCGAGTTGTTGAGGCTGTCAACTCTTTTCTGCTCCTGCCTGTTTTGTTTCTCACAGTGACTTTTTGCTTTTGTTGTCAGTGGATATGCAGCTGATGAAATTACACACTGTATTCGACCACAGGACATCAAGGAGAGAAGAGCTGTCATCATCCTTCGAAAGTAAGTGTTGAAGCCCTCTGGACAGCATGATAAACTTGGATGTGGTGTTGGGACATTTCCTAAAGTGTTTTTGGGGAAAGGCTTTTAAAACTGCCTCGGTTGTTAATTTGCTGGCTTGATCTCACATCTTGATTAGTTGTCACTCTGCTGCTCACTTGTGTCTTTCCGTGCCTGTCACTTGGCTGGTGGGAGGAGATGGAACTCGTTAGAGCAGAGTTAATCACTTCTTGGCTTGGTGCAGCAGAACTTCATTGTCATGTCTGGGTTTGTAAGCAGTGTCTGTGTCCAAACACCTGGCTTTCATCGCCTGCCTAACTCCAAACAGCTTGGATTTCACACTCTTGTTTTGGGCTGTGTATTCAGGTGTCTGATCATATGATACCCACATGCATGAGTTACCTGGATGGTCCTTTGAAGCTGATGCTTACGATGAGGAATCTCCTATAGAGCAGATCCAGTGTTCTTGGTAGCATGGCTTTAATTTCCTGGGGAGGGGGAAGAAGGAGCTGGCTTTGAAGGGAAATGGACACGGTGCATTTAGTGATCAGGTTACAGAGCTTGTCCTTGCAGTCAGGGTTGGGAAGTCAAGCTCTCTAAGCTGTATTGCACACTTCTGGTTTTAGAGGATAGGCTGGCCTGGTCAGCTGATGGCATTTCATCAGCTAGTGACTTCAGAATGGAAGATGGGAAAAATTAAACCAAACCAACCCAGTCCAAACTCCTCAGCATAAGTTGTACTTTTTTGTTTGTGTGTCCAGAAATGTCCTTTCACAGCAGTTCCTTCTGCTAGGAGATCACAAAATGTGACTGCTGTGTGTTGAGCCATGCTGATTTTGCCTCAGAAGGTGTTAACAGTAACTCTGCTGTCAAAAAATCTTTTTGCAAGTGAAAACACCTGATTTGAGTGTACTATAAACCCAGACAAACATGTGGGTATTGGTGGGGGGGGCTGCAGTTGTGGCCCAGGCTGGCATAAGGCTAGCAGGCAAGAGGTCTAGATTCAGACTAGCTGAGCTTGGACAGCTAAGTTGGTTTGAAAACAAGTCTGGCAACATTGTGAAGATGTGGCACACAGCCAGTGGAGTGGAGTTGGACATCTGGTTAGAGACACCCTGGAAATGCAGGAAGGAAAAACAGCAGCCCTGAGGCATTAGACAGGGAAAATCAGCACAGACCCAAGGAGGCGGGATGAGATGTGGCAGGAGATAGAGGGGGATCAAAGAAAGAAAGATTGGAACCAACCCACCCAATGGTTGGTTATGGCTACATGAGGTTTAAGGCAAGAGGGTTGTGATAAGAACTAAAAGGTTCATGTTGGAGGTTACTGCAACCAAGAAAAGCAGAGTGCTGATGAGCACTAGTGGAAGGTGTCTGCAGATTCTGTAGCTGCTTTAGTTGGATTTTGGGATGGAGAAGCTTCCTGTCCTAGGCTGTGGAGCAGTTCCCTGGAAGACAGACTCTGCTCAATAAGTTGAAGCTGCCCAAACTGGTGCAGATGTGTAACATATGTCTTCAAACTGTCTCCCTTGCTGTTGCCAGCCTCTGTAAGCTGAGGCTGTTCTTCTTTCAGTCTGGCTCCCCTCGAAGTGCAACTGGGCAAGCACCTGTGGCTGAGATGTACCTGGCTGGCCTGGTGCATCATCACTGAAGAGACAAAGCCTGTTGGTTCCTGGTTGAGCCCTATGGGCTTTGTTTCCTTTGCCATCCTTCTCTGTCAGAGCGTTCTTCCGTCTTCTCCCGATTTTAAGGAATTTTAAGCAGAAGTTTCTTTTTAGATCAGACACGTCTCTTCCCAGTCATACTCAGACAGCCACGGGCTGACTTGACTGGCAGGCTGCAGGAAACCACAACAGGATTTTTTTATTTTTTTTTTTTTCTCTTGAGCAAAAGTGGAACCCCCCCCCTCCTCCCCGGTGACTATGGCCCTCTCCTCCCCGAGCCCCACACGCACGCATGCACACACAGCCAGGCTGGGTGACCTTTGTCTGTGCCCTCATCCCCACGGCACGCGTTGCTGCAGCAAACGCTGCTCCCGGATCACGCGATTTTACTTTTTTCACAGTCTGAAATGGTGCCCTTGTGCAGCAACCAGGGAAACAGCTGCTCCTGTGGGCAGCCAGCTAGCACGAGAGGCTAGGGAGCAGCCAGCAGGCTCCTGAAAATCTCCTTCCTCATCTTCGTGGTAAGAATCAGACCTTGAGGTTTTTCCAGCGGGATCAGATCAATTGGGTCGTACAGCAGCGTGCACTTTGCTGCAGCCAGAAGCTGGAATATTCGGCTCTGAAGGGGCTGCCAGAGCCTGCTGGGCCCCGGATGTCAGAGCCTGGATCTGCTTTCTCCTCTGCTCCAAGTGTCTGGGTCTAGAGAAGGTTTTTGCTGGCAGCAGCAGGAGAACAAAGCTGATGGGTTTTCATAGAATCACAGAATTGGCTGGGTTGGAAGGGACCTCAGAGATCATCAAGTCCAACCCTTGATCCACTCCCCCTGCAGTTCCCAGCCCATGGCACTGAGTGCCACATCCAGTCTCTTTTTAAATATCTCCAGGGACGGAGAATCCACTACTTCCCTGGGCAGCCCATTCCAATGCCTGATCACCCTCTCCATAAAGAAATTCTTTCTAATATCCAACCCAAACTTCCCCTGGCACAACTTAAGACCGTGTCCTCTTTTGCAGGATGCTGGAGAGCAGCGTGGTTACCAAGTAGGCCATAAACACTTTGAGTGTTTCCTGCCTGTTGGGGTGCAGGACTGTGGGGAGCCCGTGAGGGTTGGAAGAGGTTTGAGCAAGAGGCTGGGGTGGGGAATGATGCTCTCAGTTTCATGAGTTGCGGAAGGAAGTAAGGGATGGAAATGAGACCTGGTGAAGCAGGTCTTGAAAGTTGTTTTAGAGGCCTTATGCTGCCAATTGGAAGCAGTTACATCAGGGAGTTATTTCATTTAGCTCAAACTTTGTTAGGTAATTTGCTCTCCTTTTCAGTACAGCTTCTTCTCCTACCTGCTCCTGCAGCTCATACCTGTATTGCTCTGTGGACAGAGCCAGGGTGGCTGGTGTTCCCTTGCCCTTGCAGTATTTTTGGTGGTTTGTTTGCTTTAATTGCAGTCCTGTAGTTGCTGTTGTATTTGAGAGGTATTCAAACCACCTCCCTTGTCCAGGACAGGATCTGCAATGCCTTTGGTGTTCTAGCTGGACTGGTTCCAGCCCTGGAGTTGAGAACAACCCAGGATGACAACTCTGTGGACTAGTGCAGGCTCCAGCCTGGCAGCTGCAGGAGGAAGTGTTCTTGCTTCTGGCATGCTGGGCAGACTTGGGCTGCCATGCCCAGCTGTGTGTGCCAGCCTGGCAGCACCCTGGTTAACTGAGGAGGCTCTCCCTGGTTGCAGAGAGGAAGCTTGGCAGCTGGATAGGCTACCTAAAGGGAGTTCAGGTTGGGATTCTCCTGTGGAAACCTCCTCCAGGAGCCACAGTTCAGCACTAGAGAGCAGTAGTGATTCTCCCCTTTATCTCACCCAGACCCTTCCATATTCACACCCAATCCAAAGGAGAGAGGCTGCAGCAATAACATCAGGGTGCCTTTCCTTCTGGGAAGTGGCTTGGATCCTCCTGAAATTTGCAGCATCAGAAAAACTCATTTTAGTGTTTTTTGCCCATTCTTAGACTTCAGTCTGTGTTTTGCAGTAGGCTTTAGCAGTGCTTCTAAGTTGAGACTGGTAATTGTGCAGTGCTTGGAGACAGTGATAGTGCTGTGATCAGACCCTGTGCTGTCAAGTTTTCATTCCTGCTCCCTTTCTCCATGTGTGCATGGTACTGTCATGCCTGGACCAGCATCAGTTCTGCTCTGGGATGAGCTGTGCTTGCTCTCTGGTGTTGCTTGAGCCCATTTCTATCCCACAGCCAAGGCAGCTGCTGCGCTGGTGGAAGGGATGCAGCTCAGCTTGTTTGCCTGACCTTCTCCTGACTTGTGCTTCAACCCCTGCAGCCTCTTTGTCAAGCTGAGAAATGCTTGACCCCACGAGATCTGGAGGCAGTTGGGAGTTTCCAGATAGAAGCAATTATTAGTGTTGGTGGTGATGAATTTCCCAGGGCATCTCCCAGGTGGTTTAACTGGAGCTGCGAGTTACTGGCAAGTCACTGTGATGATTTCACAGGGGCTCTGACACCTCCACTCGGGTCTAGCAGTGAGCCCATCACCACTGCCTCACGACTACACGTGTCCCTGAGCCTTTCTTATCCTTCTAACTCAGGCAGCAAAAGTTAAATCTAAAGTTCTGAGTCACAGAAACCTGCAGCTTGTTCTCTTTTTGAGCATCATATTCCTGACCCTCTTCCTGAGCTGTGTGGCTGGGATTGAGCTCTCTGCTTCAGCACATCTAGGGCAAACGTCTGCTGCTGTTCCGTAGAAACTCCTTGCAAATTCTCTTCTCTTTAAATATTTGCAGAACAAGACTAGATGCACCTCGATTGGAAACAAAATCCCTGAGTAGCTCTGTGTTGCCACCAGGTTATAACTCTGACCGTCTCTCGGGAAACAACCGGGACCAGATCCTGAAACCAAAGCGGTCCCATCGCAAAGCAGATCCTGATGCTGCTCACAGGTAGGATGATCTCTCCTAAGAGCAATCTTTTGGGTGGTGTCCCTAGGTCAGTGCATGTCTGAGGTTCCTGGCCTCTGACAAGAGACTGCACAGCACAAAAAAAGATCTTAATTTGCACCTCCCAGGTGCTTTTTGTTGTGTTCAGATATGTTTTATCAGAGCAAGGTTCTTCCTATGCTCTTCCTAATCTTGCAGAGGCTGAGCTCTGGCTGTAAGCAGCTTACATTGTTTATCCTACGAGTGGCATAATGAAGAAGCAATAGATTTGGCTGGCTCTTGATAATGCAGTCATTCAGAACAATAGTTTCCCTGCAGCTAATTATTTTTGACCTGTATTGCCAAGCAACCTGTGCAGCTGCATTAAACTATATTATGAAAGCAATCTTGTGAGAGAATGTGAGGTTTTGCTATCTGGGAAAGGTGAAGGCTGCCTTGGGAATCTTCTCAGACCTGTTTTGGTTCCAGAGCTGCATGTGTATATTTTTTTGTGTGTGTAACCAGACTGTGTGAATGCGTAAAGCCTGACCTTCAGAGAACCTCCTTGCTGAGGTTTCAGACACCTCCAGCTCTGCAGCAAGGCTTCCCTTAAACACCACCTTGCTCTGTGTGAACATACTGATAGCTGAGAGTGATTGCTAGCCTGCCAGCTGTCCTGCAGTATTTCTGTATTCTCCAATTCCAAAACTCCCCCAGGATGGAGACGACGTTCTCTGCCCATCGTGTGAAAACCAAAAGTTGGCTTTGTCCTGGGGCTTGGCTGCTGTGCGGTCCCAGCCCGTGTTCCAACCTGTCCTGGAGGGAGGAGAGTGAGGATGGATTGTTTGTGAGCTGTATTCATTCACCTGGACTCTTGACTGTCTGGGAAGATAGATCAAGAAGAGAAGTGGTCTGCAAATGAATGGTTACCCCTGCGCACGCCACGGCCGGTGTGTGATTAGGGGAGTGATCATGCAGGACGAATCTGCAGAGCCCTGAGAGCTGCTTTTTGGCCTGATGAGGGTGTGGGAGAGGGCTGCATAGATTCCCAGAGCAGATGGGTATCAAAACCATGTTTTTCTCTTCCTTTGGCCTCAAAGGGTCCACTATAACGTAGGTAAATAGCATGGATTCCAGATAGTGGTGGCTCTCAGAGGAACTGGGCAGTTGTCACCTAGAATAAAATAAATTGTGCAGCCCACCAGCCCAGCCCTGCTCTGAAGGGATGGCAGGTGAGAGCAGAGGCAGCTTGGCAGAAATAACAATTGCACTGTGCTAATAATGTGTGAGAGAACTAGCAAGAGAACAAAGGGTGTTGGGAGGTGTGGTTTGATCCTGCACCACAAGCAGCTGAAAAAGGAGCTCAGCTCTGTGCTGTGAGTTCTGCTGTAGGAGGTACAGAAAGAGAGAGCCCTCTGCCCAAGGGAAATTTCTTGGTACCAGAAGGTGCACTTAAAAAGAGGTGACTGGACTGTTTGGAAGTGTTCCTGGTCGAGGTGGAGAACACAACTTGCCTTGGGAAGGGGAAGGAATTGCACTATGAACAGCAAAGTTTTCAGCCTCCCCATGGGAGGTGCAGTTTGGTGATCTGTTCCTGCTCTACCGAGTGCCCAGAACTGGGGGAACAGTGTGGAAATGGTCAGTCATATGGCACTAAGCATGCAGTACTGCAGACTGCAGTGTCCACTCAAGGAATGCTTGAATCCTGCTGCGGTTGTGCTCTCATTCCTTCTTCTTCTCTCTCTGTAGGCCACGGATTCTAGAAATGGATAAAGAGGAGAACAGGCGCTCAGTCCTCTTACCAAAACATAGGAGACGGAGCAACTTCAGCTCTGAGAACTATTGGCGAAGGTCTTATGAGTACACAGAGGACTGTGATGAGGAAGAGGAGGATGGCAGCCCAGCCAGGAAAGTTAAAATGCGGCGACACTGAGGATTGTCACTTTCCAGGCTTGTGGAGCTGATGAGATTGGTCTCCAGTCTGTGAAAACTTTCTCCTCCCTCTGGCTATCTTCCATCTAGCTTCAGTTTTGGTTTTTCCTTTCAGGCTGAAGAGTAAACAGGAAGGATCTAGCGATTTGTTTTCATGAATGGAGGAATGCTGAGACATATGTAAGGATGGAACATGTCCAGTGCACATGGTGTCCTAAGTCATGGGTCAAACGGGCATCTTTCCCTTAGGAAGCAGATAAAGTTATGCCAGGCTGTCTGTTGGGATTTCTTTTGAAAACACCAAAAAGTTTTAATGTTCATTGCGCAAGAGTCAAGAATTATATTTTTGTTTTGGTTCTTTTTTTGCTTTAACTTTCTTCCTTTCCAAATGTTCTAAATATGATGTTTGACCCCAGGAGCTGAAACTCTCCATGGTGGCCTTGTATTCCTTGCTTCACCAAAGGGCTCCTTGGTCTGCTCTTACCTAGTTGTTGTTGGGTTTGTTTTCAGGGTGCCCTGCAGTAACTGGAAGTTTGAAGCTTTGCAGACCCCTTTTACTGCGTTTGATTTCAAAGAGTTTAGGACATTTTTTGTTGCACTTTAGTACCAGTTTTAAATGCCATAGGTTTCCTTTCCAGTCCCTTTTCCCAAGCCAGTGTGGGCTCACAGCCCTGTGTCCCCTGTGCTCCGAGAAGAATGTATTGAGCTCTGGTTTCTCAGTGCTGGTCTGAGCAGGGGTATGTTTTGGTTGAGGAGGAAGAAAACGTGGCTGGCTTTGCTGAGGCTGGCCCAGCATTGAGCCGAGGTCCATATTGGAGCCCTGGAGCTTCCAAGTGAGTGACCACATTGAGGATGTGCTGCTTCCCAGAGCTGGAGATAGCAAAGAGGAGTAGGATAGACACTGTGCTCGTGAGGGCGCTTGCCTTGGGAACCCCTGAGAAGAGCTATTCCCCACTGCCTGGGGGACTGGCTTTCAGCCCTTTGCCTCTTTTTGGTGGAGAGACTTGAGATGGTGTAGCATCACATCCCAAGGGACCAGCCTTGGGGGAGCAGGGCAGTCTGTCCCCTCCGAGGCTGGCTCTGGGAGCGAGGATGCTGCAAGGGTCTGGTTTGGCCCCAGTTCAGTGCATTCAACAGTTGCCCGCCTCTTCCTGGCTTAGTCCTGCCTGGATTCCTGGGGTAGGGAGTTCTCTGGTTGCTACAGAAAATACGAAGAGGAATTGAGCATTTGTCCCCGTGGAGTTAGTGTTGGAAAATCTTCTGCCTTCCTCCTCTTCTCACACCCGGTTTGCGTTAGCTCAGACCGAAGCCTCAGCATTTGGTAAAGTTTGGGGCCCAGCACCATATTTAGAACCCTACTTTTAAGAAACTTCATCCAGTTGATTCTTTGAACCCAGGTGTTGGCAGTTGTGAGGAGTAGTCTTTATTTTAAAATTTTTACTGCTTTACCCTCCCTAAAATTGTAGTTTTTCTTAGTGTTGTGTCCCCCACACACTTCATGGTCTGCACGCTTGGCAATAAAAAGATGTAATATATTTTGAAACCAGTTTGCTGCTGTCTTGAGGGGCTCCCAGTTCAAAAAACAAAACAACACCCAGGCATTGTTCCCCAGAGCACTGTTCCCTGGCAATTGAGCATGTTTGCTGACTTCTAGTGTCTCTGTGTCCTTTTCCTTGCCTGATGACTTCTGCAGCTCCTGCCCCTTGCTCTGTGCTGGGGCAACTGCTCACACTGGATCTCGTGGTCACGTTAGTACAACAGAAATTACCATCACCTAAAATTTGGTCTCTGATTCTCTTTTTCTGGTTGCTTTCCTGGTGGGAGCCCCCTTGGCTCTGTATGGAGGTACAGGCTCAGCCTCACAGCCAGCCTTCAAAGGAACCTGTCTTGTCTGCCCACAGATCACAGGTCATGCTTCTGCTGCTTTTGAAACCTTAAAAAAAAAAAAAGAAACAATTCAGACCATGCTTAGTGTTTGAATCAGTGTTCCTCACCCTCCTTGCTTTCTGCAGAGAATCCAGGCCAGCTTTTGGCTACAGACCCCCTGGTTTGGAAAACTTGGTGTTCCCCTGATGGCAAAACTGCATGCTGGGAGCAGCGTCCCTTCTCTTCCTTATGGCTGCTGCAAACATTTCTGGCAAGCTAGAGACCTGCTAGCAGTTTTAATTGTCTCTCTGAATTCACTGTGGATGTGCCCACACCCTCCTTGCTGTCAGGCTCTTCTGGCTGTGGCAGTGGTCACTGCTGGAGGTCTCAGCTCTGTGCAGCCTGCTCTCCCCCTTTCCCACCACCCTACCAGTTCCTGATTTTACTCCCACCTCTGCAATATGGATATTGTTCCCTGTTGTCTCAACTCAAAAAGATGCAGGAGGCAATCTGCTTTTCTGGGCCTGTTTCCCAGAGCAGTGCTCCTGTGGGACCAGGTGTTGGCTTTATCACCACTGAAGGCTGAACGAGGCATCCTGAAGTCTTCCCTCCAGCCAGGTACCACCCATCATCTCATCCTGGTCCTTGTGCAATCCTTCCTCTCCTGGTGTTCCTACACACCATGGTCAGGAGCTCTCCCCTCTTTCCTTCCTTCCTCCCTTTCTCAAATCTCTTCAGTGGGTCTGAGCTGGCAGCCATGGCTGGAGGGACAGGAGGAGCTCCTCCTTGGAGCCACTCTCCAGTTGCCATCTGTTCTCTTGGTTTTCAACCTGAGTGGCTGGGGCTTGACACCTTGGAGAGAGCAAGAGTGGGATGTAACTGTTCTGATCCATAGCATCTTGGGCAAGGAATCAGGAATCCCCAGTGTGTAGGCAGGCCATCTTCCCCACTTGTACAGGCATTTTCTATACACACAGATGTATATGTGTAGATAACATGGTTTTTTAACTCTTTTGCACTGAACAACGTTGGAGTGAAACCTTGATTTGAAACCAGAAGACACATTTTCACATAGATCCAGGTGTCTAGATCCTTTTCTCTAACCTGTCTGGTCAAATTGTGGCTCAGAAACACTGGTGATGCCCATACCTGTTCTCTGTTGCTGGCTGTGTTGAGTTGTCTGTAGACTTCAGGTCAGGTCAGTGGCATGGATCTGCTCTGGAGGATGGAAGGTGATGAGCTCCAGTTTGGAGGCAGAACTTCTTCCTGTCTCCTCTGCAGGATAGGCTCATGCATAAACCTGACCCCGTTGGTGTTGTCATGTTGTTTATCTGGTCTGGTTGTGTGGTCTGACCTCCATCTACCCACAGCGTGTCCTTCATGTAACCTGCTCAGCCCAAACCTGGGACTAAGGCTACATCCAGTGTGATGATCCCACACACCTACAGCCCAGACCATGAGAACTGTCTTTCCTAAGGAAGGGGGAGGAAAGTGGGGTCTATCCCTGTGTTTCCACAAGCAGCAGGAGGAATTGGGGTTTGTTACTCTTACCTGTATCTCCAGAAGACTCAGCAGCAGGACTAAAGCTCTTGCATCAGTTGTGTGGGCTCGGTACATCTGTAGGCAGAGAGCAAGGGGCTGTTTGCTGGGGTGGGGGTGAGCTGGCCTTGGGAAGGGCTGGTAGCATCCCCTCATCTCTCATCCAGCTGTGAGTCAGATGAGAGCTGTGACTCCCAGGTTCTGCAATCCCCATCCTGAGCTTTTGGCTCATCCCAGAGGTCAGGGGGATCACCGGGGTGTGGGGCTGCCACAGAGACAAATTTTTCTGGGGTGAGAGCTCAGCCCTCCAGATTTTTGGCATTGTTAGTACCTGGAGCTTGCTGCTACCCCAGCCCTGTGGGTCAGAACAGCTGCCAATGCTTTGAGGAGGGTGCAGGGAAGTTGAGATCCAGGACCTTTCAGTGGCAAACAGGCTTTTATCTGCCAAAAGTGTTCCCTTTCCTGGTCGGAAGGAGAAATGGTCAGCTGAGAAGCACATCTCTGCTCCTTCCCGTGCCCCTGGCCATACAAGTTCTGGCTGACTTTAATTTTAGGTTTTTTAAAGAAAGATTCTAATTTTTTGTTTTGTTATGAATAAAAAATAAAATAATAATAATAATAAAAAAAAAAGAAAAGTGGCAATATTTTTTTCCGTAAGCTTTTCCTAGGAAAAAGCGTGGTTTGTAACAAAGTTGTACAGTTCTGAAGTTTGAGATACGAGAAGTACTGTGTGAAACGCTGTAAATGGGGCAGAGATTATTTTATGTACAGTCTGACACGGGGGGAATCTTTTAATTCTGGTTGATTCTTAGGAAGAATTTGGTTCTTCACTGTCAGGGTTTAGAATTTCATGGTTTCATTATTATTTTTTTTTTTCCTTGTATAGATTGCTGCATTAATTGAATAAAAGCAGAAAGCATCACTCTGCCTGCCTGTGTGGTGGTGCTGGTGGCTGGGATTTGTGCCTCGCTTCCCCGCCAGCAGAAATGAGGTTGTGGTGAACCACTTCTAAATAAAGGGAGTCTCCAGCTCCTCTGGGATGGGGCAGCCAAACCTGGTGGTTGTCCCTCCTGTGCTGTCCTAGAAAGCAGGGATGGGTTCTCCTCCTCTTCCTCCTTTCCATCCCTGAGGAGCAAATGTGGACTCTTTCCTCTTCAGACTCCCAGGCTTGCTGGTGCCTCGTCCCCAAATGTCCCCAGCCCTTTGTCCACCCTGCCCTGCTGGGGATAAAACTTTTTAGTGGGGTCTATAGCAACAGCAGAAGGGGTGATCTTATCAGTGATAAGAGGGAGATGGTGGCTGGCAGCATCCTGCTGGGTGGGCTCTGTTCTCCTTGCATGATGCCCTTCCTCCTCCTCTTCCTCCACCACAACCTCAGATGATGTCCTCTCCGTCACCCTTGTGCCCATCCATCCATGCATCCAAGACCCCATCACTGGGGCATCAAGGCTACATCCCCCTCTCCCTCTCAGGCAGTTTTCCACCCCAAATTCTGCATCACCCCAGTGCCACACCTCCCCAGGGCCGGGGTTAGTCAGCAGGGAGGAGAGGCCCTGCCCTACCGGGGTGACTCACCCCAAATTCGGGTCGAGGCATGGCTGTGCCGGCTGCTGTGACAGGGCACAAATATTTTATGGCAAAAGCCAGCAGGGTGCTGAGCAGGGCCGTGTTCAGCACCCTGCCGGCAAAGGTCCCAATGGCGTTGGTGCCGCCATGTCATCGGGTCACCCCATGGCTGTGAGACTCCCCAAAACAAGGACACTCCGTGATTCAGTTGGACACATGACCAGGACGAGCAGCCTGGAGGTGTGCCCGTTGTCCCCGAAAAAAAACAACAAACCAAATCAGCAAAACCCGAACCAATTAAAAAATAGAGAATATAAATAAATAAAGCGCCCCCAGAGGGCGCCTGAGGTGAGGAACTACAAATCCCAGCATCCCC